>VWPU01002358.1:0-50335 GCA_013398955.1 Callaeas wilsoni
CTGATTCCATTAGTAATAAATTCTCTTTTCAACTTAAGCTGAGCCTGTTTTGCCCTTGAAGAGTTTTCTCCCAGTCCTTACGTCACTCATGAAGTGTTCGTTAATATTTCTTCTCTCCTCTGCCCAGTTGTGGCAGGGGAGGGTGAGCAAATGGCTTCCATGGGTGCCTGACGTTGGGCCAGTGTCAAACCATGACAAGCTGCTTGGGTGCTGTACTGACA
Organism: Callaeas wilsoni; assembly: GCA_013398955.1. Classification (NCBI taxonomy): domain Eukaryota; kingdom Metazoa; phylum Chordata; class Aves; order Passeriformes; family Callaeidae; genus Callaeas; species Callaeas wilsoni. The sequence goes on from VWPU01002358.1 coordinate 222, forward strand.
CAGAATGAAATCATGTTTCAAAGCACCTTGAAAACTGTGGAAGGCTCTGTGGGGCTCTGGATCAGTAAGAAATGCGGCCCACCCCTCCTTCCCCAGGGGAATGCAGTGCTGTGCAGCCACAGGCTGTCCTCACTGTCCTCGTCGGGGCTCAAGGCCAGGTTCAAGCCAGGTTTCACATCCCAGCCAGCCCACAGAGCTCAGTCTAGGGCAGGAAGGACACCAGCAATGGTGTGCAGAGCCAGAGGTGGGCACCACTGCCTGCTCTCGCCCACCAGCAGACCAAGGGTCTCCTTGTCAGCCCAGACTTCGCAACTCAGCGCTCAAGGCTAGAAGGGTTTTCTTTGGCTGGTTGTTGTTGTTGGTCCAAACCTCCAGATTTCTGGTTCTTCAATAATTCATGACATTTGCTGTGTTTGAAGGCCCACACTAAGGTACGACAGCTGCTGTTTTAGGGCCCTGCTGCAGGATCTGTTTCTCCAGCTGAGCCCAGCAAAAGCCAGGATTTGCTGCAGGGGGGGAGCTCTACAGTTTTGCTACCACCTCCCCTCACATCACTTGCACAAGCACTCTGAAATTGGGCTGAGATACATTAAATACAATCCAAGTGCTTTGGGGAAAAGAAAAAGAAGAACAAGGCAATTCTGCATGCATTTTATTGTGTACAACATGTCTTTATAATGGAGTTTTTTTCCCCTCCCCAAGAGTCCTGAAATGCAGACTGGACAACACATGGTGTTGCAAGTAGCAGCTCAAACTCATGTGCATACCAAAGAGGAAATAATTTAGGGAATATTTCTATCAAGATTCAGAATGGGAGTTGCTGCCTACCCCTGCCCCCCTGACTGTCCACTGTGAACACAGCACAGTCTCATCAACAACCACCAGCCTTTATAAAACATGCTAATGCAACTGAGACTATTTTCCTTTTCTATTCTCTGCTTTCCTGACTGCAGCTTAGTTCTGAATCATAAGCCAGAAAAAAATGTTCATAGATTAACACCACACTTGTACCTTCCCAGAAGTGCTTTTGTGGCCAGGAACCTGTCAGGGACACAAGATCACAGAAACCCTCATCCACCAAGTTATTTTTATTCACTTGCTTTTCTTTTTAGATTTCCTTGGCCTCTAAGAGGATGTGCAGTAATTGGTGCCTCTTGTGGCCACCTCACCTCCGTCAAAACAACCGAGATCTCTTTTGTGCAAAGGGCCCCAAAATAGACCATGATTCAGACCTGGGAAGAGGAGATGTGACAGGGAAGAGAAGTGAGGGAGCCAAGCCCTGCGGTGGTTAGGGTGGATGCTGACTTTACATGATACATCTGAAAAGTTTTTTTAAGGCAGGGGAGGATCCGTGACAGAAAATCCAGTTTCACTAATCGAAACCTTTTTGATCTGGAATGGCATCTCCGAGAGAAAACTCTGATTTTTTTTCCACTGATGTTGCTGAGTCAGCCTTTCTGGGGGCAGGATGGTTTGGTGATGACTCACAAAACATTAATTGCCTCTGCCTCCCACTTTTGATATAATTCTACCTGTTCTGTCTCTTACTTCTTCTCACTTACTCTTCTTTCATCTTCTCTTATCTCTCATTGTTTACACCCCACCTTTTCCTTCAAGTCACCCTTGGCCAGTGTCTTCCTTCTGCTGCTTTTCCAATTTCCAGCACCACTCCTCCATTTCACCTTTGACTCTCCATTTGCTAAACAAAATCAGGAGCCCCAAGAGTGACTCTTTGCAATCACACACTTTGCACTTTGTTAACATTTGTTAGGCTGCATTAACAGGAATTATTTTCACTGATTGATGGACAATGCAAATAAGGAACACAATGGTAATGAATTTATTTAATTAGGGAAACCTTTCCTCCTGTAAGTTCCTCCAGGGTTTTTTTGCCTTGTACTGCCCTTAGTGTTGCTATTAATTCAGAAATAAAGCTCCTGACTTTGAAATGTGACCTTGCACCCCACAATCAGAAGAGCTGCACTAAGGTCATCCTTGCTGCCCATTGTTACTGGCACCATCCCCTTTGTTAACAGCAACTGCCATGGCCAAGCCGTCCAGGCCTGAATTCTCTCAAACTCACTTCAATCTGAAACAAGTCCACCAAAGGCAGTCAAGTTTCACTGATGAAGTCACAGTAATTAAGGACTTCTGAGGTTTCTTCCACCACTTGGCAAACTTTCCATTGCCGTGGGAAATATGATGACAAGACAGCGGGATTGTCTAGCTTGACAAGATCAAAAGAGGGCAGGAATGTTTTACAGTGAAAAAAGGGATTTTTACATTGTTCCACAATAGCAAAGCGCAGTTACATTTTCAGACACTAATTACCCTTGCTCTGAAAACAATACATGAAGCCAGACACATTGAACAAAGCTACAGCTGTTACGTGTGCATGGGAGAGCAAAAGTTGTGCTCTCTCCATGTGAATGTGAAGCTGCCTTTTCTTCCTGAACTTCCTCAGTAAAATATTCAAGCCACAGCTTTCTTTTAATCATAGCCCACCATTTTTTCGAGCAGCTTAGTTCCCCTGACGATCTTTGAGCATGAAAAGGGTCAGAGCCAACTGCCCCAAAGACCTGTCTCTCTCCACCAGCAGACACAGAAGAGCCCAAGCAGAAGGGTGAGTGATCTAATCTTCTCTGATTCACTCCCTTCAACAATGCACACAGGGCTTAGACTTGAAGCCAACAGGACATGCAATTAACACAAGAATGTGCTCAAATGTTATTGATGAACCAGCATAGATTTCCTCTCCTGGGCTTTGATCAGTGTGTGGATTAATAAATAACAGATAAAATTCTGCCTCCAAAAATTCTCAATGGGGGTTAGTGCTTCTCCATTCCTTTACTAGGATCTAGTGAAAAACAGGCAAAAAAAAGCTCTCTATTTTGGCAGGTTGTCCTATTTTCTGAAAATAGCATCTTGTAATCCACCCTCCAACCTGTCTACAACATGCTGGAACAAAATCTGCAACACCCACACACGTGCTTGCAAAACCCAGAGATCCATTATCTTTTCATTGGGCTGTATTTCCCCCCAACTTGTTTCTTGTAGTCAAACTGTCAATTGTCTTTACTGTCTGCAAATCCCTGAGAGAAATACATCGCTAGAAATGAGCTATTGCAGTAGTGCTTGTGGAGGGGTTTCTTGGGAAATGTTTATCTTAGCTGATAATCTCCAAAATGAGGGGAAAATGAAATTTCAAAATACAGCAGTGAAATGCTGACATGAACAGAGCCCCTCAGCAAGTCAAACTGCTCTGCTGAGGCACAAAAACGTGACAAGGGTTTTACATCTTTCTTTCTCTGGGATACAGAGTAAAGGCATTTCTTTTACTTAGCCCTGAAAACACTGGAGTTCCCTCATTTCAGAAGACTATGCTGGTGTGCTTTGACACTGGTGCCTCCAGCCAGCCAGTCCCTGGGCAAATGTATCTTTTTGAGGTGCCAAATATGCATTTTTTGTAGGTTTAGTGGAAGAACACAAATAAATGAGAGCCTTTCCTCACACAAGCGAGCTCGTCATTCCTGTAAAACTTCTCTAGAGATATTACCTGCATTAAGAAAAACACTTTGAAAGTCATCTCTAATTGTCAGGTTAAAGTAGAAATCTGCCTGCAAATGAAAAGTCTTTTCTTTAAGAAAACTGGGGTCCAGTGACTCTTCCAACACTCTTCACAGCCTGTTCTTCTTACTGCAAAGAACACTTCCCCCAGTGCTGGGCATTCCTGAATGTTTGGTGTTAAATCCTGGCTATCTGCAAGGCTGCTCACACAGCAAGGTACAGGCTTCCTTCCAGTCGTCAGGAGGATGGAGATTTCTCCTCCTTCTCCCAGATCGGCTCTCCAAGGACAAACTTCTGAGTGGGGGGACCCTGCAGCATCAAAACCATTATCCAGCAATTCCCATAGGATCTGAATCTTTGCACCCAGGCATCCAGGAGCTGCTGAAGTTAGTCTCAGGCAGACAGCCTGTTAATACCACATCTGAACACCTTGAAGCCATTAATGCTGAAGCTCTCTCCAGCCCTTCAAAGTCAAACAGCTGTTATTTGAGCCCTGGACAACCATGGGAATGAGATGGGGTTTGCCCCTCAGCAGGACAGCAGCTACCATGGAGGTGACTGCTCCCTGGCCCTTTTGCACCTGTGCTATTCTGGCAAAAACAGAGGTTTCTACCCTTTTGCTGACAATGACAAGACTGTTTGTCACGCCAAGCTGCTCTCCAACAGCTCCTTTCCCAAGAGGAAGAAATTACCACTTACTCAAGTGTTCCCATCCCTTACCTTTTCATTGCCCATCTGCCATGATGCACATCCCAGTGCTGCCTGCATATACCACAGCCTTTCAAAACTGAGATGCTTATCCATCCTTCCTAACTATTCCCACAGTTTTCCATCCCTCACTCTACCAGCTGCCCCAAAAAACAACACCCTCCCAGATTCCCCAGCATCCAAAGGTACCTTCAGTACCCTCTTCCCCGACAGAGCAGCAGCACATTTGTTTCCACCTCATACCTGCCCCTACAAAATCAGTTCAGCTTTCTCTGGAGACAGAAAGCAAAATTAAAATTTGCCATCTGACTCAGCAATCCAAGCCTGGTCTCTTGTTTCTTTCCTTTGTAGAGGAAGAAAGAATAGAGTTGGCTGATCAAAGAGTATTTGAAAATATTTCGCTTTGAACTTCCGTCCGCTCAATAAAACCTCTCCATTTATTACCAAAAAATAAATTCCAAATCCCACATCACTCTAGAATTATTCAACACTACCAGTCATTTCAACAAATACATATATCATCTTGCAAATATTTATTGCTAGTTCCTATCCTGGACATTTGACCATCCTGAAGATCTCCCCTTTATCACAGCTGACTTTAGTGGCTTATACCCATCCAAATCCACGTCCACAGCAGCATGACCAAAAAAACCCCCAGAAGGTGCTGCTGGGAAGCTAACCAGGAAAGCTGTAGCAACCTACACTCTTTTCTTGTTTATGTCCAGTCGAAATTATGGAAAATATTTCCCTCCTTATACTTTCAATTTCTTAGCTTGCCAGGTTCCCAGCCCTCACTGGCACATAGCTGTGCTGCAGATGTTTGGCTAGCACTGTTTTCCTACAGTACTGGTTTATCAGGACAAGCTGCCAGGCACAGCTGCTGTCCCAGCACACCACACTGTGCAGGCAGCTCAGAGCAGGTTCACCACGATGCCTACCCAGAGCTGGGCACCACATGGGTCCCTCTGCTCCATCCCTCTCCCCCTCATTTCATTTCTCCTGTTAAGACAGTGACTCTGAGACCCCCTGATGTGCTCAGCCCTCTGGGAAGAGAAGCTACACAACCCTTTTGAGGATGGGGTCTGAAGACATCGGAACAGGGACGACGCTGGTGGTGGGGAGAAGGCACCGGTGCCATACCCCCAGCTCGAGATGCCTCCTGCAGGACCTGCTCCCAGTGACTGCGTGCACAAAGATCTTGGGAAACAGCCTGAACAACACGCCTGGGGGAAGAAACATCCGGACTCGTGCCAGCCGTAGTAATGAGCCTCCCCAGACTGTGCACATAGCAGGAATGGAAACCCTACTACTCCATCGTAGCACCAAAAAGCCAACAGAAAAGGCTCGTTATAGAACACATGCCGCCGGGAGCGCTCAGAAAGCTGAGTGGGTGATCCCAACGCCACTTCCAAGCCTATATCCAAGACCCAGATTTATCTCCCAAGATAATTTCACAGCTCTTCTCAGGAACACATGCTCTTCCTTGCTGTGCAAGCAGAGCACAGTGCTCAAAGACAAGCTCCACCAGTCTTTACAGCCCAAATACCTTCCCAGATTGGGCACTTACATTTTTTGTGGTACAGACTGGTGGCATTATGCTCTGATTTCCCTTCACATAGCTATTTTCTTGAGACAAACTGCTTTCTAGTCTCTGGGAAGCTTTGCTACTATCTCTGAAGGAAGGTAACCCTTAATTATTTTTAAAAAATGTCATCATGTTCATGGAACAAGGCAAATTATAGGACCTGGAAATGCCACTGGCATACATTTGCATCACCACATAAATAACGATCCAATGTTACCTGGTCCCATCATGAGATCCTGGCTGAACCCACAGCTCTCATGTCCCTCCTGCTGCCCTCTCCTCTGGAGAGACACAGGAAACAGCTTCCAAGCTAAGAAGCTCCTGTCAGAGCCAAACAAAGGCTTCCATTTGGAGAAAGATGTACAGAAATCTAAATGGAATATAATGAGACCATTTCTGAGAAGTGGATGTATCAAATCCCTGGGCAGTGTTTCTGCATGGAGCAATCTGGGATTGCTGATCTGCCGTTCCTGCACCCCAATACATTCTGCAGCTGCTCACACCACCTCCAGTTCACCTTCCCTTCCATCATCAAATGGGCTATGAACTCCATGTAAAACTATTCCAGATTCTTGGGGATCACCTGATGTTCAGCCAGAACCACCTGAAAGCATAAATGCTTCACCCTGTGACAAGCAGTGTTCACATACCTTTTCATCCAGATCTATAAACCCTGAAAGCAGCAATTTCCTCACCAAGACCAACTGAGATAAATACAAGAGCAATTACAGAAGATGCAGCAACATTTACTCCTTTGCGCTGTATTTCAATATTACTTTGTATTTAACTATAATTTTCTTAAGTATATTGTCCTAATGTACTTAAAGCAATCAAATTAAGTTCTCTGTAGAGTTGCATGGCACGACTCCAATGAAACTCCCAGCCACAGTGTGTACATTGGAAGGATACGAGGAATCCTTTCCTCAGGGAGCTGGTGGGCTCCAGCACAGGCTGAGCAGCGCTCTGGGCAGGAGCCTGGGCAGGAGCCAAGGAGATCTGCGGGTGTGCCAATGGACCTGTGGACAAATTGCCAGCACCTTCACACCTTGAATAGCCCAAGAAGTGTGAATCCAGAGAGGACAGGCACTGAGTGGGGCTGTGCTGCACAGCGTTAGATGCACATCCTCTCCAGAGTCTACTGAATGAAAAATATTGCATTTATCTCCTGGGAAATAAATTAATGTAGAATCCAGGTGTGAGAGGAAACCAAAGACATCCCATGTTATCCCATCCCCTACAGTCCTGGGGAAACCTTCAGGGCCCCTGCACAGCAAATTTTGCAGCACATTTTGGAGCAGGGAAAAGGGGAAGGCCATGTGTTAGACTGTCCCCCAGCTGGGTCACCACGTGCCATCCAGGGTATGGGATCAAGTGCCAAACAAAGCAAAGCCAAAGGATGGCTGCTTTGGTTGCTTCCATACTGACAGCATGAAAATGTGCAAAAATAAATTTGCAAGGGAAGTTGCCTAAAATCTGACTTTTAGGCGAAGTCTTTGTGGCAGGCACAGATAAAACACCATCACTGCACAATACTGCAGAGACTATTCATGAATATATATTAAAAATTCAAATTTTGAAAAAGCTGCATATATTAACAAATCCAAAAGCGACTTCCACTTTAGGAACAAATTTGGCCTGAAGAATTAATGAAGAGTTTTTCTGGCACTAAAACAGTGTTAAGCATAAAATACAGCCTCTAAAAAGAAAAATCAGCCAGTCTGGATCAACTGGACCATCCAAATTCATGAAAAATCCAATTTTTGAGTGCCAAATGAAAAGCTCTACAATTTAACAAAGTTTTAAGGAAGTGTTCTCCCTTATCTGCAGCAGATACCATATCCGGAAAGTTGCTACCATCTTCCTTCCCCCTCCAGCTGTGTGTCCATGAGCTCTGTGTTCTTGCAATGTTTGTACATGGACAGGAAGACAAGAACTGACCAGAGTGAAGAGCTGCAGAGAAGACAAGCCTCCTCTACGGCCCTAGTTCAGCTTTCAAGGATGTGTTTGTTTCAAGTCTTAAGGGATTAAAAACTATAAAGTAGAAGCAGGAGAACACTGATGATAGCAGCAGCTGAGATGCCCTCAACACCTGGAGGACATCTTGTCTGCAGAGCTGCTGCCCCATCACAAAAATATGGGCTGGACCCATCAGCTTGTCCTCGGTTGCGCAATTAATTGGAGACTTCATGGTTTTACAAATCCTCCTCTGAGCTCCTCAAGCACCGAATCGCTGTTCACAGCCCAGGACACCAGCGGCAGGAACAAGCACAGACTTTGCCACCCTTGGGCTGCAGCTTCTCAGCAGCTTACAAAACAGTTTGACCCAGAAGCCAAGCCATCCAGACCACCCATGAAATTGTGGGGCTGCTGGGTGGTCTCTTGCTTCAACAACACACTTGTGCTGAGGACCACATGCACAGGGTCAGCCTCAAAGAGAAGCTGAAGATGTGGTTTTTTCTGGTGGCTTTCTATAGATCTCATGCAGGATCAAAGGGTGACTGGAAGCATCTCTGGTCCTTCACTTACGAGAAAAGGGCACTTGCCTTTATCCACAGTTCTGAAAGTGCAAACTGGCAGTAACGACCATTCTTTGCCAATATTGAAGATTTCTACAAAGTGGGTTTGAACACTGTAACTGGGGTCAGGAGGAGGCCCTCAAAACCAGAGAAGTCACAAAGTCATCCTTTTTTTTATCTGTTTTAATCAAACCAGCAATAATTCCCTCAAACTCTGACAACAAGAATTACATTGCACATCGTACTCATGGACAGCTGTTACTGCAGACCACAGCTGTCCAAGTAAAAAATCCCATTTTCTCCCATTCTACTGTTCTCTTTGTCCAAGGACAGTATCCCCAGAGTCAGTGTGGTCCTTGAAGACTTGTGGACATTGGAGAACACTGATTTGCAGTTTTTAATTACTTCAGTAGTCTGTAGCCATGCACAAGCAAGCAAAAATCACATCAGGGATCTGAACTGTGGGATGCACTCTCTAATCACTAGAGCCAGCTACAAAAATGTGAAATAGTCTTTCCTGTTACAAACTGTGTTCATTCAAAGCTGAAAAGAAAAGTACTTATTCTGCAGACCTGGATAACCTTTTCCCCAGCCCAGGAGACAATCTAAGCGCAAACAGCTCTGACTAAACCAACAGCTCATTGATCGGTGCTCAGTTCGGCTTTGCAAGCTCCATGTTCAAGTTGCTTCCAGACTTGCTTCAGTACAGAGACTTGACCAAGGTCTCTGATGCCTTCACTGCCAGGGAAGTGCTGGGGCCATACTTTAAATAGCTCCCAAAGTTCTTGCATTCACGTCACAATGGCATACAATCTTTTAACCGGCTTTCCATCGGGGGGAAAAAAAAAAGATTTGGAAAAACTGAGCTGCACTTTTCTGGATAGCCCTATAAATTAGCAGAATTAAAAAATCATAACTGAGAATAAAAGGTCCATTTCCTAGTTAAAAATATATCTTAATGCTTCAGTTTGCATCATTAAGTCACTTTAAATATGAAGATACTTTGTGAAGGTGTCACAACCAGAGATATTTGTAACCTGAAGGATTTTCTGAATTTTAATCAGCAGGATGCAACATTATCCTCCTCATTCACACAATTTCCACTTTCCACTAACAGTAGTTAAAATGCAGAAGTGCTGGTTAGGCAAATTATTCATTAAGAGGTCAAAAGTAGGTATAAAAAGCACTGCAGAGATCAGAGTTTGAAACAGTTGTGGAAGATAATTAAAGCTATGACTGAGCTCTCAGTGCCCATCCTACAGAGCCAGTTTATGTAACAGGGATATTGGTGAAAATCTCCAGCTTAGCTGATGTGTTATTGAACACTTTTCCTCATCAGTTCAGCTGTTAACCCCAGATCTGTAGTGCTAGATGAGGTGGCCACAGTTTGGCAAGAAAAGGGACTAAACCACTGCAGCTTTCACAGAGCAGCCTATTGCAGAACCAGAAGGGACCACTGTGACACAGCTTGTGGTCTCCTGAACTCCATCCAATCGTCCCTGCAAGTCCTGCTCGTGCAAAAGCAGCTTCTCAAAAGCACCAAGTTTTGTTCTAAGAAGTCCCAGGGCGGAGATTTATCCCTTCATTAAGGTGGAATGGGTCATGCAAAGTTTAACCAGCACCTCTCACCTTTCCAGGAGCTCTGCAAAATCTGCCTGGGAACTGGGGCATCTACATTTTGGCACAGGTTACACCTGAAGCCAGTGCACAGCTCCTGCTGGCTTGCTTTTGCTCCTGTCTACCCACAGGAGGTTTATGAGGCCACAGTTTGGTTTTGCAGAAGGGGCATCTTCTGTAAGATGAAGACATCCAAAATAAAACACAAACCTTAAGGAGTTTAGCTGACTCAGTGACTTTATTCCTTCCTATCTCCAACCTCCCAAGAAGTCTGGTAGCAGAGTCCACCATAGCTGCCTGAAAGTCAGCACTGCAGGCAACTACTCAGTTGAAAGAATTTCTATTTATCAGCAGCTCTCAGTCTCCCAACCTTCACAGACATTTATAATCTTTCAGCCAGAATGTTTTTCACTGAATTCTGAAGCAAGATTTATTACAAATGGATGACAAAAAATAGAAGGATGGTACAGACTGGCACAGAAATGTGCTAACATTAGCAGAGGCCTTTTCCAAAGAAAGATAGATGCAAAGCTCAAAAAGTTAGATGCTTTCTCCTTAATTATCATTTGTAGCTTCTAAGTAGGCAATTTAGATCTGGCTGTCATATTTCAAATGGAAGACTAGACTACCCATCGCATGCAGATGAGGTGAACACTTTCAAGAATGCTCAGTGGGGAAGTCTTTATTCAGATGAGATGCTTAAAGTGAATGAAAAGCTCCCATAAAACACAATTTCCTTTTCCTTCAGAAGGAAGAATCACTTGAAGAGACAGCTCTACTAGCACACCGAAAAGATACTAATAGGTAATTTCGAATAAAATGGAAAACATTTGTTTTGCTCACTGCTGTGGTACAAATATGTGCAAAGATGTATTTTTATCAGGCTCTCACGTTAGCACCACCAGGAAATCCTTTTCTGTCCTCCTGATAACCGTGGCTCAGTGCTCCTAACACCTCTGCACACACTTCACCTAACCACTGGCTTAGGTGAGACTGCTTAAAACTTAACAATGTCATCCTCCAGGCCAATAATTTCCAAGTAGTTTTCAGGATGAATGCCCCAAGAAAAGACAAGAGATACTCCAAATTAATTCCCAAGCAGCATTTAACTTGGGGATATACTGCGTATGTAGGCTTGGGTTAAAGTGCCTCCAAAAGCTACAGGCAAAGAGATTTTAGTCCAGGGTCTGCCTCAGGTCTTAACAGGCAGCACACTGAGGGGCTTGTATTGAGATTCTCCCTTCCCATTCCCTGCAGACCCGTCCAGCACAACACCTCTGCTCATGGGACTCCCACGAGCCACAGACCCCACCAGCATCCCCCACAGCCAGGGTCTGGCACAGCATTCCTCCCTTGGCCAGGACTGGACATAACCACAAAGCAGCAGGTGATGGCATCAGCAGAGCGTACCTCTCCCAGCACATCATCACGAGAGCACTGCTGAGATGCAAAGGTTCATTTAAACCAGTAGCTGAAGAAGCCCAAATGTTTCAGAGCAACTCTTCCAGTTGCACGTAAAACATCAAGTTTGTGATACGAATAATTATGTAGCAAAAAATCTTCCATACAGACTCAGTAAGCAAACAAAAATACTTGCTTTTCAGGAGGACTGATGAAAATGCATCTTAAAATAGTGAATACCAGTAACAAATATGTACAGAGTAGGTGGACTATTCAATCACTTACTATCAAAGTAAACCCAAGGAAAAACAAAGTACATGATAAAAATGTTGTTGGGATCACAGAAAACAATAAACAAATAGGACCTTCACTAGGATTCTTATTACAGACAAACCATATTGCTTCAGGGCACTTGGATAAGTGACAAATCCAGTCTGAAAGGGTGATGGACTGTGAGAGTAACAAATAATCCCAAGATGCTGACTTTTTTTCCCACCCCTCAAAGAATCATTGCTTGGGTGAGGGTCAAGTTAATGAACATCCTAATGTGTGCCAAATTTGAAATAGACTGTATCAAGCACAGATTCTAGAGAAAAACTGCTACTGTAGGGCCAGAGAAATTGATTCCATATCTGAACTTGTAAAACTTTCAAAATGCATATACAGGAATCGACAAGAATGGCTGATTCGTGCTTTAAAACATGAGGAAGGAAAGAAATGCTTTGTGATAAAACTAGACTCAGGCCAAAATGAGAAAAAACCTCAGGTGAATATTTGAAACATGCTCATAAATATCAGCTTAGGCATGGAAGAGTCTGGCAGGATCAGTAGAAGAGTATGGCAGAGACCCAGGGGACACTGTTGGAGGATATTAGGGTTTAGACTTCAGGTTAATTTCCACATTACAGGTGACTAGAGGGTCATGGATGTGGGTTGCAGGAAGCTTAAATGAATCGGTGTAATTGCGGATGGAAAAGAACCCATCTCATCTCCTGTTCCAGGAGAGACACTGGAGCCAGATTTGGGGTCAATCACCTCAATACTGGGGGGGACTCTTCTGTGGTTACTGCACCCCAGGAGCACGAGCTCAGAGCAGAAGCTCTGGGACAGGGCATTGCTCAGATGGGAATGGCGCCGATGGGAATGGCTCCGATGGGAATGGCTCCGGTGGGAATGGCTCCGATGGGAATGGCTCTGATGGGAATGGCTCCGGTGGGAATGGCTCAGCCTCCTCGTGCTCCTGACACAACAACCCTGCACGGGCACCACCACATGGGCTGTTCTCCAAGGGGTCCTGTCTCCCAGCTGTGCAAAAGCACCACTGCACCAGATTACTCTGGTGGTCTCTAGTGATTAGTGCACTTTTGTGCTTTTCCTCACTTCTCCCTTTTCAAAGGGCAAATTAATCCAGGTCAAGAACTAACTAAGAAAGTGGTTCCAGCAGAAATGAGAAGCAGCCACCTTGTGAAAAAGGTTTCTTTGGGTTTTCCTTTTGATGCTCCACAATTTCCTGCTACCAGAGTTACAACAGCAGTAACACAACACAGGAGCCAAGCACAACTTCCACATAGCCATCACTTTAAAAAAAACAACAAGAAAGAACTAATATTAGTTTAAAGGTACACTTCAAAACTCCCTATCTAATTGTACTAATTATTTCTCTTGGACTCATTTTTATTTATTGCTGGAGACTTTTTGCAATTTGTAGGTTGGGGCTGAGAAAAATCTCAATAAGCAGGTATGAAGATGCTCCTGTTTTGGGAGCATCTGGAGCTACCTGCTGCGGAGTGCAGTCCTGCTCCAGTGCATTCAAGACTGGCCTAGGGCTACATAAATCACTGGTTTGAAGTCGCATTGGCATCCAGTATGTTTTAGTCACACATCCCCACACCCTACCAGCACTGGTTTTGCCCTCCTGCATCCTCCTTTTCTTTAGCTCAGGTGGTTGGCCCCAGAAGCATGTGGTCACAAGTGCAATGCCCATCCTTTCAGTCTGGAAAACTCCCTCCCCATTCTGATCTTGCTTTAACAGGAACATTTTCAGGCTCCTTCAATCTCATTTCCAAAACATCCAAGCCTTCTTGCTTTGCCAAGCTGTCCTGTTCAGCCTTACCACTTTGTTTACCAGCTTAAAGCTCCTGACACTTGTCATCTACTGGCCAAGGTCTAGCAGTTCATTTTTTTGGGAGAAGAAAATAAAGCCTCAAATTCACAGCAACTGCAATGAAAGCAGCTGGCAGCACGACTTTCTTCATTTCAAGTCATGCTGGAAGGTGCAGCTCATAAAAAGCAGTGCTCAGGTATTTTGACTGCTTCAGTGTCACTGCTGACAGCCCCAACAGCAGCGGGGTGTCAGATGCTCAGCAGCTTCTCTCCTTCCACCTACACCTCCCCCAGCTGACAGCCAATAATCAGAACTGTGAGGGCATTTGAAAGGAAAATGCCATGTGAAGATGGACCTGAATGCAAGACAATTGGTGGGAAATTCATCCTACCTACACAATGCCTACAAGCCCATGCAGGGAGATGAGCCTCAGCCTCAGGAACACAGTCTTGATTAGAGAGCCTGAACTTTTCTGAGCTGCTTTTTCCAAGTGTATTCACTGATCTGAGATGTTACTTTTCCCAACTAATCTCACTTCTGTTTTTAGAGCATCCCATCTCCATTCTGTGGAAAGAGCACTGGAGAAAAGCAAAAATAGCAAACACATGAGAAAGACACAGGAATATTTAGATAAAACACTGAGATGACACCAAGTTCCAAAGGTAGCACTGGGTCAGATTTTCCAGGCACACACCTGCTGCCTCATGTAATCTGCACATCTCTGGACACTTTTTGCATACGCCTCAGGTTTGCAAACAAAATCCCAAATTGCACAAAATCTGAGTATATTCATGCTTCTCCTAAAACAGCAGCTAAGTGTCATCTCCCTTCTCACCTGTACGTTTCAGGTATATTTATACCACGGAGCCACGCACCCCATTGTATGTGCCATACATCCCATCCGTGCATGCTGAGTCCAAGGGCCAGCTACAGCCTCAGCTGGATCCCTCCTGCAAATAAACCCTATTTTGCATCATCTCTGCAACATGCTGGAATGCTACATTACCCATCAATTAATTCCAGTTTTCTAATAAGTAAAACTGTGGGAAATTGCAGATGCAGCCACTTCCTTCTAGAAACAACGGTCGATGCGCCTGGTGAAACACCAGGAGACACATGCTGGCTACTTCTCTCTGTTTTATTAACTTTTAAAATAAAATACTATTTTATAATCATGCACACTAAAAGCACTTCACTACAGGGTATATTTGTTATGAATGTTGGAGAAATGACCTATTTGGAAGTGAATCAAATTACAAACTCACATGACTCAATTTTCAGGATCTCTCCTATGCATACTAAGCAGAAATCAAAGAAAATGTTGACATGTTCGAGACAAAAAATAAACATTTGTAATACCAGGAAATGTGACTTTTTAGAGTAATAAATGTATGTCAAGCAAGAACAACATTTCAAGGAATCAAATTCTGTTCCCAGTGTTTGGAATTTACAGTATCTTAGAACAAGTTAAAGAAATATATGCTTTCAAGTCTGGTCTGTGCACAGCAATCATAAGCAAAACAGCATGTGATTTCCCAAGGAAGAAAAATCATTTTAGAGTCATAGTGTACTAGCCTTGAGATTGAATTATGCATTCTTTTCTTAATCATCTCAATTCCTTGAAGAAATCACTTATACAAAAGTGAACAGTTTCTGCAGTGGACTTGACATATCTAAAAACAGAAGAATGTAGATGGTCTTTTGAAGCAGGATCTTAAATGGCATGAACATTATATATATATATATATGTATAAAACTCCACTTCAGTTTTCAGATGTACTTAAAAAACATCAAAAAACAATGAAAATTGTTTTCCTAAATCACTAGGTTTAAAGCATTCAGACACCAAGAGATGCAAAGAGGCAATTAGTAAAATTTTCAAAAAGCATTTCAAAATTATGGTTCAAACTCATTTTGGTTTTCTGCTCCCCCCTCCCTCGGAGTAGCTATTTCAGATCCTTGCTACTGCAATGGATGTGAAACCTCTCTCAATTCTAGCTTAGTTAACGGCTACACTACAGTTTTTTTATCTTGGGATGATGTGTTGGTTCATTTTTCCTTGCCTGCCATTTTCCACTCCCCAAGATTTCCCGGCCTCCCCGGGCTCTGGAATCTCTCTCCTCTGCTGAGCTCCCATTCCCAGCAGTTGCCATGGCCCCATCCACACCAGGTCTAGCCAAATTCATTCCTTCTGCACACCAGAGGAAAGTTCTGGAGCCCTAGACTAAAATCTGAACTAAAATCTGCTATAAATGAAGGAAACCTCCGTGAAGCTGGGCCAGCCCCAGCCCCCGAGAGCCGAAGCGCCGCGATTAGAGAGCCGGGGTTACCTGAAGGGGTAGGCAAAGGCTATGTCAATGCTGAGGTCACTCTCTGACTTGTTTGCACAGTCCACACTGAGGCGCAGCTCTCCAGAGTACCCGCCGCATGTTGCAAATGCAAAGATTGCAAAAAGCTGTCAAAAACAAACAACATTTTTATTTTATTTCGTTTCAGCGACCACCACAAGCAGATCCATGCAGCAGCTCTAGCGGCAGCGCCGGCCCCCTCGGGTCAAGTTATCCATCACTCCTTGCATTTAAAGCATTGCCACACGTTATTCCTGCACCCTCCCCAAAAGCAAAGAACCATGACACGTGAAGCTCTGCTGCCACACAGACCGATACATCACCATTTGTCCGTGCCAGGCATCTCAGCTCTTCCCTCCCATCCTGAACCCCGTTTGGGATTCACAACCCAGGCAGTTATTTAAATCACCCCACTGACAGGTGAGACTGGACAAGAAGAGAAGGATGAATATTGACTGAACATAATGAGTGATTCTTAACCCAAACAAAACACTGGCAGAAGGATTTAAAAGGTGCAACCAGAAGTAGCAACAGCAGACCGAGACAGCTCCCACAGCTGCCACTCCATTATGTGGCAAAACACAGAATTGAGCTGGCCCTCTCCCAGGTCATGTATGACTTAGAAAAAAAACCACAGTATTTTTTTTTATTACTTTTCCTAAATTACTACCATAATCCAAAGTGGACATAGAGGTGAAGCAAACTGACTGCAAAGCCGAAAGAAATTCCAGACTTTGGCTGAAGTCAGGCAAACTGGAAAGGAACAAAGAGCTTGGGTGGCTCTGATGCAAACCTATATCACATCTTAATCTTCCAGGGGAAAAATAATGAAGGAGGGAGTATGCAGGGCAGAGATACATCAGCTTTTACATCAAGGGTTCAAAGAAAGGAACTGGAAGCAGGAATAGGTGTCGTAAAACATCATTGACGTAGGCTTCCTTGGAAGGCCCTAAGTAGAAGTGGAGACAGTTTATTTATGTAGCTGTAATTTAAATTAAAGGACAGGTTAGATTTTGTTGATTGCAGCATTATAGCTCTGAAGTAACTCCATTAGCTTTAACAGAGTTACTGTGAGATCTACAGACAGGCAGATAAGGGAAATGGCAAGCAAATGCCCAATCCCAGCCACAATTAAATAAGCTAAAATCAGCAACCCAGAGGAAACAAAAAAGTGTACACATCTGGGAAAGAAACCATGTTTTTGGACACTGAAAAATTATGCAGCAAGCAGATGTAATGGCAAAATAACAGACTGAAAATATAATAACTAGAAAAACTAGATCTTTTCTTGCTGCACAAGGCTTTCCAAAACATGCCATTAATCTTAGTTCTCCCAATTTGCAGCACAAGCAAAGCCCCAAGTTTCACCAGCCGCCTTGGAATTCAGCTTTGCATGTGCACCTTTTCCCCAGAGAGTGACAGATTATAGGGGTGACACCTGAGCACTGGGGCAGGGAGACCCTCTCTGGGTGCAGAGTGATGTGCTGAGCATGATGGAGCACAGGGAATAACAGGAGAATGATGCAAGTTTCCACCCCACCACTCACTTCCAATGTGATCAGGGCGTATCATACATGGAGGACAGATTTGCAAAGGTATTTAGGGACCTAATGACAAGAAAAGTTAATAAAAACTTTGATTGAATCAATTCTTCTTGCTGAGCTCACTGCAAAAGAGGAAAGCTGAACTTCACTATGAAGTGACTTGTTAAATATGTGCCACAAAATAAATGTTTTCACTACAAGTTAAATAGAGTTCCTTCATCCTAAATGAGACACTTCCTCTGTACACACGAGAAGTTTCTGCCCTTACATGTAGCACAGCACTGAAAATCAGCATTAATCACCTCAGGTTAATTTGTGAGGTGATGGCAGAAAACAATACATTATGGAGAACAGGAGAGAAAGCTGACCTGTTTTCTGGCCTAATTAACAGAGTTGCAAATGCAAATGTTTTGCAGGTACATAGGCACGAAGATTAACAGTAATATATAAAGAGAGAACTTGAAAGCCTCTGGTGTGAGACGCACCTGCCATAAAGGAAGAGCCATCACCTCTCAGCTGTCGCTCTCAGCATGGGGACAAGCAGAGGAAAGAGGTGCAATTGAAATGCATCTCCTTTAATCATGCATTAGAAATCAGCATAATAGATGTCATCATGTTTTTTCACCAAGGGCACAGAGCCATGCCCAAAAACACAGCTCAGGCTATTCCTTCCCAGGAAGTATCTCCTCCAGAATTCCCAGTTTTTCCTTTCTCCTATTGAGAGCATCTCTGAAAGCAGACTCAGGCACCTGGAGCCTTGGCCCTTCAGATAGTTCAGGTGCAGCTTTTACTCACCCATTAGCCCCAAAATCCAGCTCTTAACCAGGAGCTTTTCAGCAAACCCCTCCAGGCACAACCACCAGCTCCCACCCTTACCCAGCACACACTCTGCTCCAAGCACCACACAGCACCCACAAGGCAGCAGGGAAAAGGAGAAGGAGAAGGAAAAGGAAAAGGAAAAGGAAAAGGAAAAAGGAAAAAGGAAAAAGGAAAAGGATTGTGCTGCAGAGTTTTCCACCAAACTTCAGCAATGCCTCAGCCTCAAGCTTGGCTCGCTGCTGTGGCTGGATCAGAGGCTGCTGATGGCTGGGATCTCCCAGCTGCCAGTAATGCCCAGCAGCCCCCACAGCTGCGTGCTGAGGACATGAAGCACCTTTTGGAAGCATATTGACAGTTTCAATCAAGGGAGTGCAGAGTGAGGGCTGTAAATCAATGGTGTTTGCCTCGGGTATTTGGCCAAGCAGCAGCATAATTCTTCTCCTCCTACCTCTGCATTTCCCCTTTCCTGCCCCCCCCAGGTTGTGCTGCTTTATGCTGTCAGAGGAGTGCCCTGTGCAGTAAACCAAGAATTACTAGCTGGTTTTTTGTGCACACAGTAATTCTGTGGCCGTTTCAGGAATACTGTAAACACCACTGTATTTTAGTATAGCAAGATTTGTGTAAATGGCAGTTGTAAACCCCATAATGGGAGCTTTATGGGCCAGATTCAATAAAACCTCCATCTGTGAGATAATTTTATTGAATCTAGCTGCTCTGAAATTGAAAAGTTTATGGAGAAAGGGAAAGTGTTTCCCCATGTTCCTATTTACTCTTTGCCTATAAATCCACACTCAGCACCAGGCCTATCTGCAAGTGTGCACGCATCCTGCTTCTCCCCTTCACACGAGATAAATCTCCCCACGTGCAGTTACCTCTGGTTATCGCATGGCTGCTGCCTCCCAAGGCTCAGGCTTGACAGCCAGTCCTGTGCTTGGCTTCCCTGGAGTGGGAGTGGGAGAAACACAGTGCCCTTGAGGCAACAAATCCTTGCTGCCCTGGCAGTGCCAGGTGTGGGAGCAGGGCAAACCCTGCTTTCTCCTGCGCTCCCCATCCCTCCTGCAGCTGCAGCTATTGCCTTGCCACTGTGATACAGCGGGGAGGCTGCTGCCTTCACATCAGCCTGGACCCCTGCAGGGAAATGGAAAATGCCTGTCCCCAACCTGGATCAGGGGTCCACATTCCACGTGGGATAACACACCAAGCGTCCCGCTAGTTCAGTGTCTGCTATGGAAGCAGTTACCAACCCACCCAGTGAGGCCACAGACCAAAGGGAGGGAGAGGAAGAAACATTATTTGTGCTTCTCAGCACAGACTGGAGCAATGCACATCTCACATGTCCAGTCCAGCCTGGCTGGAAGATCATCCTTCTTCCTCATGGCCTCAGACACAACACTGACAAGGCAATGAGTTTCTGTAGAGTGATTAACACCATTCCCAGATCCTGTTATGGTGATATTCCCCCTCTGACCTCCGGCCTTGGCCCGGACTATTGGTATATTTTTGTAAAGAAGTATAATCCCACAGTATAACTTAACCAACAGAAACTATATTTATTATGGTACTGTGCAACAATAAACCAGCCTTCCCTGTCAAATCAGACAAGCATGTTTTAAAGACAGGTTGGCTCCTTAGCACCTTGAGAAAAAACAGCAATGTAATACCTAGCAGAGCACAACACTGCTTCTCACACCAGCGCAGGGCAGGGAAAGGTTCATCATATGATTTATGGGATCACCTCCCTTCTTCTGATGCCAGGTTTCAATGGCAGTGAATCCTGTAATTCAGCATTCAGGTGCTGTCATTTATCTAGGCTCAAGGCTGGTTCCTTCGTTTCCCAACCCAGAGGCCAGGGGCTTGGGGTGTGTGATGCCCTGAGGGAGCCCAAGTCCCAGCTGTGAATTAAACAGTTGGTAGTGCCTCAGCATGTGAGCCTGGACACCACTCATCCCGCCGTGGGAGGGAAAAATAGGAAGATTTCCTATCGCTTCTCCCTGTTCGGCTTTGCGACAATTCCCCTCGATGCCTGCTGAGCAACAGGCTCACTGCACACCAGGAGAAGGCAGAACAGCTCCTGACAAGGCAAGTTAAAAGGCTTATGTGGCGCATGTTACAGCTGAAACATCCTGGTAGGAAGATAACACTGTCATTTAAAATTGATGAAACTCCTATATAAACCACTTGCTTTTTCTGGGAGCACGTCTGCCTGTGGCAACTTGCTGGCTGACAGGATGAAGCCATGCTGGGGATGCACCCCAAAACTATCCTGCTGCAAAGGAGAGGACCCGCTCTGCCTGAAGGCTCCTTGGTGGGTCCTCCAAGAGGGCAAGATCTTAAAAAGAAAGTGTTAGTCGTGCCTGGAGCTGTGGTGGCCAAAAACAGGCTGTGAGGGACGCAGTTCACTATGTGGCTTGGTCTCCAATGCTTTCTCTTGGCACTGAGGAAGGAAAATGGGAATGAACCTGCTGGATGCTTTCCCAAAGAGGTCCCCCCTACTCCTGCCCTAACACTGGGAAGCTGAAGGGAACTCTTGACACTTTTAAAGAGCAACCTGAAATATGCAAAATGCCTGCACTATTATTAGTCATTTTACATGTTCAGAGTGTTTTAAAAGGAGACCTATTTTTCTGGCATCATTTCTGGATCTGAGACCTCCCTTTCTCCATACCACCATAACAGAGAGACTGCAAAACCTTTGCCAAATGTTCTATTGCCTTACATTTCTCGCTGTGGCCAAGCGCGTGTGTGGAGCGAGGAGGGAGCACGTTGCTCTGAGGGCTCTGGAGATGTCCCCCCGCAGCCGGCATCGCTCACCCAGCAGAGCGTCTCGTTAAACTGAGATTATTTATTTATAGGGCAGAACCAGTAATTGAACATTATTATTAAGGCTGTAAAGGGAAGGTTTGAAGGCACTAAACGACTGTACGGGAAACATTTACTGCAGAACTGATGGCCCAAAATATGTCACCAGTGAAGGATTAGGAAGCACTCTCTCCTCTGGGTCTCTGCCTGTTTCTTTTTTAAAATCTGGCATTTTTCCTGCACGGATCTGAGCTGCAGACTTCCTGGAATCACTTCTCCTACATACAAGCCTTTGTGCACTGGAGATTATCAGATTATTGACTTTGGGATTCCTAATTATATCAACTTGACTGGTTGATGAATTGGAGGTGGATAGCATCGCAGCCGACGCAGTGCTGGGGGGGGTGACAACTAGCTGGAGTCATTTTCCTTCAACAGCTATACAGGGAGAAAGATGAAATATATTCTGCTCCTGCTGAGAAACAAACCCTAAAGGCACAGTTCACTGATTGTTGGGATTTAGTGTCCCCACCTCATAAATAAACAGCAGTATCGCTAAGAAGGCTCCTGTGCCAGCCCAGCCCTGGTCTGTGTGGAGTGAAAACCCCAGGGATGAGGGAGCAATTTGAAGTTTGGGCATGAAGAATCACATATGCCACTGTCATCCACCTGCAGGAGACCAATCTGCTCCACGACTTCCCCACAGGGCTGTGGAGTCTTCATGAGGGCATCTACAGCAGTAAACCTCTGTCTGGCATTTTGGAGCACCCTCAAAGAGTAGCCCTTGATGCCACCAGCTGGATGGAAAGACCTGACTCCAGAGCAGGCAGGAACCCCACAGCATCCTCTGTTTAATGCACAATGCCTCGTTTAATGCTTAGAATTTTTTTAAATTAAAAAACCAAACAACAACAACAACTTGATTTGATACTTAATGGAAAGATCTATGGAAATGAAATTGGGGTATTTTTAGTGAGTAAAGATCATTTTATAATAATTTGGTTATACAATACTTTAATCTCAAGGAGACAATTTTCTCTCTTTTGCTTTGAAGAAAAGCTTTATCTTTTTCATTCATCTTCCATTGATTATTCCAAAAATCCCATTTAGCTCCACCAAATAATGGTATGGTAGTCTTTTCTCATTATATTTTAATAGAATAAAGCCCAACTGTATATGAGAGGATTAGACAGCCATTCATTGGGGTAAAGAACACTGTTCCTCCAGATGGCCAGACAGAATCTGTGTAATGCCTTTCCTATTTATTAAGTTCAAAATGTAATGCAAGCTGCTTCCTCCAATATTTAATGGGTCAGCCACAAAGTTGAAAGCTAATGCTAAGGTTGGCAGCATGCGTGGAAGAGTTAACAGGCAGAAAACAGAGACATACAGAGCATCTCTTCTTGGACGCGGTGAAAAGCTGTCGGAGCACAAAGGTACTTACACAAGCTGGGCAGAGCTGCCAAGCTCTCCCAGCACCTCTAACCATTAGTCAAAGGTTTGAGGTAAACATTTATGAGGACCTCAGGGTTATTTTTAATGTATTGTATAAATTGATTTCAGCACATGGACATTAATGCATTGGTGATGTGTCTTCCATGAAACAAAAGACACCGATAGGTGCTGCAGACAGGCTTAGGAGCACCTGGGGCAATTGCTGGGTGTACATGGCTTCATTTGGGCTGTATCACAGACATATCTGCAGCCTGCAGCCCTTTCCCCCTCCGGCTGTAGAACAGCCTGGAAGTTATGGCTCTTCCTCTGCAGCCTCCACAACTTCCCCTTTGTGCCCTCTTCATTTAAGGACGTGGGAGCACAAGTTGGACAGACGTGTTTAGATTTGTACATATAATCCCCGGGTGACTCATGCTGTGACATATGTCACTGCAGCAGAGATGTGCTCCTTTTTGGGCCTGAGAGCTTGTCTAGTCCTAGACTTTCAGGAAAAAAAAACAACAAACCTGGTAGTCTCTACCAGGATCCACATTGTGACTGTGCCCAGAGCCCTGGAGAGCAGCCACTCCCAGGCTGTGTCCCCTTCCTCTTGTCTCATGAGCTGCTTTGCCACCAACCACATGTGACCACTGTAGGCAAAACCATGGAAAGCCATGGTGAGGTACAAGAGCTTTTCTGACAGGTCAAATCAATTCTCATTTTACTAACAGGTAACGTGCAACAACCCAGCAAAACACTCAGGTTAATGTATAAATGTAACTCTGTTTCTGCTCCCTCCAGAAAACAACAGGTTTTGTGCAGACTGTACAGCCTGATTATATGGGATTTATTGTGTAGCAAGTGCAAACATTTAATTATAAAATAAAAAAGGTTGGACGGCTGCTCATTTCCTCTTTTGCTTGGTGGGTTCAAAAGCATCTGGGCTTAAAATGGCCCATAATGTAATATAAATGCATACAGAGCACGATCCAAGTTATTACTGAGTAGGATTTACTCCCTCTAATAATCACAGGGATTTACATTATGGCTGAGTGACATGCACACATGGGAAGCACTCTGTGAAGTGAAAGTGCCCCTGAACTTAATGTCCTTAAAGCCCAGATGGGGCTTAAGGCAGGGACTCAACTACAACCAAGGCTGCACCACACTGCAGCACTGGATGGCAGGGGACCACAAGCCCAGCTTGCAAAAGCAGCGTTGTACACGGTGTGCACAACACCTGCCCTGGGCTGGGGCTGGGACAAGGCACCTCTCCCAGCCAGGGAGCCCAGCCCCACTCCCAGCTCTCCCAGCATCACCGGCAGGCACCGCTGTCCCTTGGCAACCCTCCCTGATGGCTCCTGGAACTGCTCCCTCGCCTCATTTGTGCCTTTGTTCTTTCCATTAGCTTGAGCTCCTTTCCCAGCGCTACTTCGTGGACCTGGGCTCCTGAGGAGAATTTTCCTGCTCTGGTGACAGATGCACACAGCGGAACTGAGAGGCTGGAGCACTCCTCTGACCAGAAAATGCTCTGACAGCTGGGTCCCCGCAGTGTGGCACAGGGAGGAGGCTGCAACCAAACCCTCCCTGGGTCAGCACTGACAGAAAATGATTATTACAGGAAAGGCTCTCGTCCTTCAATCACGCTGTATTATTTATGACTTAATGATTGCCCATTGACTAGCAGGGATTATACATTCCTGAAGATGTTTCTGGGTGAATGAAAGGGCATTAACCTCATTATTATCACGTCCATGCTCATCAGAGGCCATTAGTAGCTTCCTCTCAGCTCCCTAGGCTCCGGTGTAACTATCTGCTGTCATCTGCTGCCTCTCCACCTGCTGTCCCACACACCTGCCCTGGCTCTGTCTCCAAACATGGGGCCCATTGCCTCATCTCAAACCAGTTTTGGATGGAAAAATCCACTGGAGCTGGCTTTGACCTCAACACCCACCTCTGTGCAAAAGGCTGGAATAAGAATTTGCTCCTGGCTAAATATCAGCCCACATGGTAAAAATAATTTATTTTTTAATAATTAAGATAATGGATTATAAATGAACGTTTGCTTTGCTGAGCTCTGGGAATTCACAGGGAACATTTTGAGCAAAAAACATTTTTAAAATTAAAACCTCCCTCTCCTCTTCTTTTCTGCCACTCCGCTCGTATTCTGTCCCCAGAGATGGTATTGCTCTCCTTCCCACACTTGAATCATAAAAAGCAACACCTAAACACAACATATTTAGGAAATGCTAACAGCATGGTCCTTATCTCACTAGCTCTGAAACACTTCATCTGGACAGGTTAAATCGTCCTGTTCCCCTGCATCCTCCCCCTTCCTGTGCTGCTCCATACCTCTTGCCTGTCTCCTTTTTATTCACACCCCGTAATTCACATTCCCTGAAATCTGTACCCATACCTGCTTCCAAACACAAAGAGAAAAAACTTTTCAAAAATCTCGCTTGAATGTTCTCCATTTCCTTCATGGTTCAAAATATTTAATTCTGAGACAACCAGTCATCCTTCTCTTTCTCTCAGCTGCCAGCAGCTGCTGCAAATCTTCTGTGACACTTCCCAATATACTTCAAATCCTCCCAGACCCCAGAAAAAAAACAGGCACTTGTACAAAACCAATAATGCATCAATATGTTTTTGGCTGTTGCAATCTTTACATCTGCACTGCTGGAGATGATTATCCAGCTTTTTTTTTAAATCTATAGACGCTAGCCTGTGGAATAAAGCCAGGACCACTAAAATAAGGAAGCAGAGAAAACACAAGCAGAATGGAAAAAGCAATTGAACATGCTATAAACTCAGAATCAGGTGAAAGCTAATTATGGCCATGCTCACTGAAAAGATAAGGACACAGTGAGGGAGATAGACTTATTAATTATTTGTGCTATGGTAGCACTTAGAAGCCCCAATCCTTTATCTGGGACTAGCTGTACTATACACGGCACACACTTAGATGTATCTTTGGGTACTGGTACAGAGTTTTAAGGGAAATGTGCAAATGCTCGCTTCCTCCGCCTTCAGCAGTTTCTGGTTTGTTAATGCTTTTAAAGGAACCTGAATACACCATCAGACTCATTCTGAGCAGCTCACAGGATGGTCTCATGGGTCAAGGAACAAATAATTCAGCATGAGGGCAGCCTGCACTCAGGGCTGAATTGGGCAAACCCCAGGAAACCCCCCAAAGTGGGCATGAGCTGCATCCATCACCATCCACATCCCCGGGTATGGGGGACAGAACGCTCACTGTTGCCAACAGAGACGTTTCATCCTCATTGACTCTGTGCAACTTTGATTGCTTTTCTAATTAAGATACATTTTATGGTAATCTACCAAGCCCCTTAGACTAAATCACTCACTTAATCTGTTGTTAGTGCCCATATGTTTACAGCTTTACAGCCTGCTGCAGCATATTTGCTTTGCCACGGCGCCGGGGAGTTTCGGTGACAGATGAGCCGCTGCGCAGCCGCTCAGGTGGCACAGGGCTCTCCCACCCATCCAGCCTGGGCACGGATAGATGCACACACAGCCCTGACACACACCCAGCGGTTTGGAGAAGAGAGGAGAGGGAAGGCACAGCACTGCAGATGCCCCACGCTGATCACCTGTCTCTGTCCCTACAGACAGGCTTAGCACATCTTTCTCATTTTCTTTTCTTTCCCTGACTTTTTTTTTTTGCCTCCAAAATAAGAGGTGGCACATGACAGGACAGGACAGCTGAAGAGTTTCACAGCACTGTCATGTCTCTGGCCCCAGAGCTCATCTACCAAAGAGTTTCACTGCAGGTGCAAGGGCTCTTTGCAACCTTTTTTGCAACATCTGCAAACTAAGGAGAGGCAGAGCCAGACCTTCCATCTGCACTGGACACTGAAGTAAATAAAGGCTGAGCAAGCTCCAGGGTTCTACAGCGGGGTGTGTCCCCAGCCCCAACCTCGCCTGCAGCCCAGACACACCCATGGGCCCTTCCAGCTTCTTCAGGGCTGGCACTGTGCCACCACCAGCACAGCGAGGAGCTACGTGTCCCCTGGGCTCTCCAGCAACCCTGCCTCCTGTGTACGGACACACGGCTGCAGTGCTGGCAGGCAGCAGCTTCATTTCTTCGTCTCACATCAGGCTGCCCGCACCGGCTCTGGATGAAGGAGCAGGGATGCACTGAACGAAGCGTGGCCCTTCCCTGTTCCCACTCCATGCACAGCTCCCAAATGCCTGCATCCCGCAGTGGTGCCTCGAGCTCAGGAGGGACCTGAAGACCCCAGTTCTGCTCAGACCAGCTGGGCTGGGTCTCCAGCCCACCACACACAAATAAGTAGAATTTACAATGTTTGAAACTACTCGTGCTCAGCTTGCTGAGGGAAAGAGAGCCCACAGGCAAAACCAGGAAAAACCAAACTCCAGGTTAGGTTATCATCTACCATCCTACGTTCACGGAAAAATTCCCTGGAAAAAAAAATGGCCATATATCATTCTACAGGAACTCTTAATCAAGAGTAACATGAAGAATAAAGTACCACCACACATCACCAGCACTGACAGGCAGCTGCTACCCAACATCAATACAAATACCTTTCCCCTTGTAGAGCTTCTGTTGATCTGAACAGGATCAACAGAGGTGAGGAAAGCACTCATCAAGTCTTCCAAGGACTTGGCTAAAAAGAGAGTATCAGACATTCAGGAGGAGCCAGATATTTAAGAAATCAATTTTTTAAAGGGTTTATGGAATTCCTCTAGGAATTGTTTGAGCTGCTAGAGGAGCAGACAGGAAGACAGGTCTCAAAGGAAATGAAACTCCTGGGATCCAAACACCCCTAAAATAACGTTTCAAACCCCTTTTAAACCTTGATGCACCTCCTAGCAGGGGGCAGTGATGCCTTCATCCCACAGGCACAAATCTCACATTTTCAGTCCCAAGGCTTGCAAAGCACCATGCTTGTGAACCTGTCCCTGCAGTTGCACCAAGCCCTCATCTGCACATCAGCCCAAAGTCATCTTGCAGAGTGGGTGTCACACTCCTGGGGAGGTGATGGAAGCTGCTCCAAGGTCTGAGAGCTGAGTGGTGGCTGGTGGTACTGGGCTGGGAGCAGCTGCCCCCACAGCTGCTACCACCGAGTAGCTGGAGGTGAAGGATCACCATACGTGGCAGCACAAGGATGGGCAAAAGGACAGAGACAAAATCCCACGAACACTGAAGACTTCTGTATGTATGACATGAGGAGCAGGGCAAGCTCGCCTGTCCCCCTGAGTTTGTGTCAGCCATACCCTGCAGAGATGCAGGGCTGACGGGATCATTTCTGCTCAGCCAAAAGCTCCTCCGCCAAGATAAAGTCTTGCAGCAATGGACTTAACCACATTTTCACTTCGTGCCCTAAGTCCTTTGGCTGCTGGCAACCTGCCCTCAGGGACAGGGATGAGACTTGCCCCTGCCTGCAAACCAGCCATTTCAAGCCACTTTTCCTGCTTCAAAGCTATTAGGATGAGATCAACTGCCTCACTTAATAAACCACAACCTGGCTTCAGGGCAGTCTGGCACCCCTGCT
Organism: Callaeas wilsoni; assembly: GCA_013398955.1. Taxonomy (NCBI): domain Eukaryota; kingdom Metazoa; phylum Chordata; class Aves; order Passeriformes; family Callaeidae; genus Callaeas; species Callaeas wilsoni. The sequence goes on from VWPU01002358.1 coordinate 28,207, forward strand.
ATGATGAGTTATGTGGCACAGAAAAACCAGGCCTTTAGTTTTGCAGGGTAGGAGCAGGAACTGTGCTTTTCAGCCCCCTCCCCTCCTGGGTCACCCAAACACGTTCTCTGACCATCGCCCTGCTCACCTCAAGGACTGCACTGAGCCAGATACCAGGGCTGAGCAAAGTTAGAAATGCCCAACGCTGCCCTCAGGTAAGCAGCATTATGCTTAGAAAGTGTGTGAGATGTGCATTGCTCAGACACCCATACCCTCCACACCTGAGGAGCTAAAGGACTGTGAAAAAGACAATTATTGTTATGTACCTTGTTCTCTAACACGGTGGCACACAGCACATTTTATGTACCATGTTTTCCGTGCCAAGCACACGCATTCAAGCTATGCAGCTGCTCTAAATATATGTGGTCCTCACGAAACAGCAATCACAGAAACACCAGAAAGCCTCTGAACTGAGTGCCTATTAACTACATTTTCAGGAACAAAGCACATGGGTTTGCCTGTGGAATGCCCTGGCTGCCTATGGGATGCTGTGCACCAGCATCCGCTCAGCCCGGCCAGGGCACAGACCCAGCAGAGCCTGTGAGCCACTGCTGAGGGGCACACCACCAAATATTCCCATCAGCTGCTCTTCAGGCAGGTGAGAAGGCAAGTGAACTATTACATTTTAAAAAAAAAGGGGGGGGGGAGACAATTAAAACTGTCCAAAAGCAGCTTAAAATGACTAAGCAGTTATTGCCAATCTAAAATTTCTCTTAGATTTTAGAAGAGTTCAGCTTGGGCTTCCAGACACAACATCCTTTCCTTCTCCTGTGGGTTTAATAAACTCAGTTACAGCCTTCTAACATTTTATTAAAGTACACTTCATATATCTATTAGCATACCCTGGTATCATGAGAGTAGCAGACTATTCTAGGTTTAATCTGTTGATTTTCTGAGCACATAGATACTCAAACGTTCTCATAGCAGCTCCAACTTGTGCTACAGCTGGAGTTCTTAAAGACTTCTGGAACACCAAAGCTATCGACTCCCATGGATACGGTTCAAGTATGAGAGAATTAAAGTGTCAATAAATTAATCAATATAATGCTGCAAATTCAAGTATTAGGTAGTCTGAAAGTATTAAAGCTATACATCTTGTTTTCCTCAGCCTGCTATTACAGTCCCTGACTTGTGCTGCCTGGAAAGCTCACCAGGAGCTATGATAGGGAGAGAGAAATAAGAAGGAGGCGCTGTTATTCACAGGTAACAAGGAGGGCTCCAAGTTAACCAAGAGGGCTGAGGAATGAGGCTGCTGAGCTGCAAAAGCAAAGGCAGGGAGCAGAAAGTCAGAGCAACAGTCTATTGATGTGCATTAACGATGTTATACTTTGAAAAGTAAGCTATTATCTTAATTAAAGATTTTCTTTATTTCATTAACACATTTTGATGAGGAGCATGTTGCTGCCAAGCTGTCATACTTTAGATTGATCTAAGGTAACAGGCGGTCAGATTTCATACTTCAGCTTGATCAATATTAAATAGCTCTTACTGATTTTTTTTCTTTAATATCAAATATTGCAGCATTATTTTGGAGGCACCTTTGATTTAAAATGCCAGAAGGAACACGATAAATAAGAATTCCTTTTCCCTTTAATCATCATTGTCAATGTTTCTGCAGTAAAATGAAGTGCAAAACAAGTTTTCAAAGCAGGCATCCCTCTCTGCAAAGCCAAATACAAACTGAAAATATTTCAACGTGTCTAAAAATCACAGAACAGTTTGGCTCAGCACAAGACTACAAAGAAACCAAGGCTAAATACAATTTTGTGGGCTTCACGATTCCTGACAAACCCCACTTCTCCCCCAACCAGTACAGTTACACAAATAAATAGAGATGCATATAACTTACCGGAGCAAATATCACCATACACATTTACAAAAGGATTTATAATCCAACTTGCGTCTCCTGAAATAAAGCAAGGTTTGTCTCATACTAAAAATAAAGGCTCCCAAAAGCTTCTCACAGGAGAGAGAGAGAGAGGGAGGGAAGGAGGGAGGGAGAGGGAGCAAGCGAGCATCAGCTCCTTGCCTCGCTTTTTATGAAGCAAATAAGGAGAGCAAGAAAATCAATGCTGAGAGAAAGTGAGATGATATACCAATCAGGCAGCAGCCTCAGCCTTGTTTGCAGAGGGATGGCAAAATGCTCATATTATTAGACACTGACTACACAGAGCCTGAGTGGAGGAAGCGTTTCCCCTCGGCGAGGGGCTGATTGCTTTGTTGTGGTGCAGGTACCACCACGGTGGGCTGGGAGATGCAGCCCCTTCCCACCCACTGCTAATGCAGCATCGCTTTGGCCCTCGAGTGTGTTCCATAGAAAAGAATCGGCTCACAATTTTGGGCTAAAGTTGAAAAAAGCTTGAAGATCCTCCAAAACGCTACCACTCACTGATTGTCATTGGAGCAGTGCTTCTTCATTGTGAGGTTTGGGGGCTGTTTGGGGTTTGGGAACTCTGTCACATTTTGAGATGCCTTTCACTGCATCTCAGACAGCTGCCCTGCAGCTGCAGCAAGGAGCCCATCCAGAAAGGGGAAAAGACCTCTCAAGTCTCCCATACTTTCATGTGTGCCGAGCTCACACTGTGCTTGCACAGGACCCTATCTCCAAAGCATCCCCCTGGAATCTGAGCTTTTGTCCCTTTTTGTGTATCAGACAAAACCAGTGGGAAATCCATGGGCTGCCTTGTGCACCAAGAGGGAAATTTTTTATGCTATTAATCCACCCAAACAAAACCTTTGTTGTGCTGCATGTGTGTTGGGAGGAGGGGGATGGATCAGGGGATGAGCTCAGGCACCTGTTTGTCAGCAGGACCCATCAGTGGCAGACAAACACCACTTCTTTGGGAAGGTGCCACATTTGCTCCCCCCAGCAGCTACACACAGACACAAACCCCACACCTCGTCACAGCAAACCTCCTCACGAGAGGGGTTTCAGGCCACTCCCACATCTCTGCTCTGCTCATCTCTGTTCAGGACATCAGCACATTAAGAGGAGGAATGGATCCATGGATCCCTCTTGGCAAGGTGTCTGCTCTGCGCTTACCCGTGCCCCAACACCACTCGGTGTAACCAAGACTGAACCGTACTGTGCTCTTTATTGATCAGTGCTGAGCTGATCACTGTTTTACCCTCTTTTCTACTCACAGCATCAAATATTTACAAATACATGTGACATAAGGCAAATTTCCCCTTTATTAGGAGACAGAAGTTACATGCTGGTATACAGAAACACCTGTGGGGTGACAACAGTTCTCTGCACTGCAAAACTGGAGCACAATTGCTTTTCTCCAGTGGCTTGGGATTTGCATTGTGCAATAAGTGCTGGAATTCAAAGGGAAAATCCTGAAGACAAAAGCAAGGAGGCTGAATTCATCTGATAATACAGTTTATCTGTTGGGGGCTGGCACTTCTAGCACAATCCAGGCACAGAGGAGGCTCTGACAACCCTTTATGAGCATAGTACTCCAGGCCCCTTTCCCACAAACAGGAGCTGCACAGCCAGGCTGACAGATGTCATCGCTGTCAACGTAGCCCTGTGTTTCCAGCAGACACAGCCTGATGCTGGTGGATGCTGTAATGAGGAGATGCTGTGATGCTCAGAGAGTTCTTCAGGCTGAAGCACTGCTCTGCTGCGCGGTGCATTTTAACATACACAAAAACATTCACCATCTACCTGCACACTGCCTGAGCGCCAGTCACAAAGATTAAACACCACAGCGAGTCTGGTCTGCAGAGCTGGGCAGCATTTGCCTCTCCCTGCACTGTGAGCAGCCCTTTGATGCCTTAGAAATGCAGGCAGGAGCTGCGCTCTGCAGTCACGTTCACGCTCCATGTGGTCAAAGGTGACCAAGGACCACACAAAACTTACCACCCACTGCATCAGCACCAAGAGTGATGCTGGCTCTCCCGCAGCCCTGGGAGCTCTTCTCCAGCCTGTGGGTGCACATTGGTGGAGGATGGCAGGAGGATACTCAGCTTGCCTCAGCTCCCCAGCTGATGCATCTCACTGCTCCTGGCCTTCTTCACTGCATTCAGTTCTCCAGCTGGCACTCAAATGCGCTGTATCTCATGGTGACCAGCCTCTTGCTGCAAGGTGTGAGAGTAAGTGAAATGCAAACACCTCTCATTTCATTTTCCAGTGAGAAAATTTATTTTCCCTTCCCACAGCTAACAACTGCTTACTTAAACTCACTGAAGTCTTCTGAAAACTTTGAAAAACATACATTAAAAGAGTTCTGCTGAGCCGAGAGCTGCCATGTCTCAGCCGTCTAAAATATGTGTGCACCTTGTCACCTGTGTGGGATGCAGCTTTAGCCAGAGCACAATGGGTTGCAGCAGACGAGGACCTGTCCTGTCACACACCTCCTCCAAACAACGCTGCAACACAGACTCCACAGAATACAGAAACCAAAGCCTGCTTTTTTCCCCTAACCAGTAACACACCATGAATGCTGTGGGTCAGTTCTAACACTGCTGAAAGCGACTGTGCCTGTGTTTGCTGACAAGGCAAAACACTTGTCAGGCTGCAGCAGACCCTGCAGCACTGCAGCCTGGTCCCTTCTCCAGCTTTATTCGATTCCTTTTCAAAAATTCATCTGAAATACTGGATGGGGCACTCAGCATCACCAAGCACAAGAAGAGCTGCTGCCAGCACCAGCACTGGTATGCCATGTCTCTGTGCTGTATCAGAGCTTTTTACTTCTGATTTTTGATTTGGGAGTTTCGAAGCAAACAAAAAAACTTCCTGGGATTTAAGCCCCAAACTACTTTAGGTACTACTGAAAAGCAGTATACATCTAACAGATTTGCATCAACTTTGTGCAAGGTTCATGGCCAGTGTTGCTGAAAGGGATGCAGTGACACCAGCAACAGGACAGGCAGCAGCCTGGGGAGAGACTCATCCCCGGATGCAGCAGGACTCAGGGGAGGCATCTGCATGAGGACAGCTCAGAAGTACAAAAGTTGGAAAAGACGCCTAAGATCACTGAGTCCAGCTTAATGCAGCACTACCAAGTCCATCACTAAACCACATCCCTAAGCAGCACATACACATTGTCTGAACACTTCCAGGGACAGAGATTCCACCACCTCTCTGGGCAGCCTATTCCAATGTTTGGATACTCTTTCAGTGAAGAAACTTTTCCTAAAATCTGGCTCCCCAGCACTCTTTGCTGTCTCTTCCCACCACCTCCAGCGCACCACCGAGTATCCAACACCCACACAGCAGAAGCCCAAAGGCACTTACTACCCTTAGACACTCTCATTGCTCTGTTGCCTAGCCCAGAACCCCTGCTCATGCCTGCTCCTGTGTGTGTGCAGATTTACAGACACCTCCAAAATCACACACTGCGCTGTGGAGATGGAGTTTCATCAGTCCAGTCATGGAGCACCTGAGCTGGAGCTCTTCCACATCAGGGTCCTCAGCTCTGCCCAAGGCTGGATTGCACCCTTACCCTGGCCAGGTAAAGCCAGGAACAGGCAGCACCACCACAGGCTCTTCGGACCATGCTGCTGCATCGGTGGCCACTCCACATTTGGAAAAGTTAATTAATAATATTAAAGTGTCCATCCCACCTGTGCTGCAGAGAAAACACGAATCAAGGCAGCAGTGGTGTCCAAGCAGGCTGGAGCCTGGCAGAGGGGCTGGAGCCCCAGCTGGAAGATAATCAGCCTACCTGGAGCTGCTGCTGTAAACAACCCACCAGTACAGGGAATATTAAGATAGGCTGCCTGTTTGCCAGCCGAGATTTTCACATTTCCCTCTCAATCTTTATTTAAATTTGGGAAGACAGAAAATTAACGAAGTCTGAGATCTATAACTGGAAACCATTTGTTTTTCTTGTGGAAATGGAACGTTTCCTAATGAACTTCCCCTCCCCCTGTGCCACTCAGATCCGGATGCAAATATTGCTGCGAGTTTATCAATCTGCGGCTTGTTTCACGCAGTTTGCAATGCTAATGAGTAAACCAATTTTGACATATTATGTAAGCCAGTTTCTGAAACAGAGATTCTTGGCAGGCCAAATGTAAACACAGACACCCTCTTGCATCCAATTTAAATGAGCATGTTGCTGAAAGCACTAAGGGCTTGATTCTGTTGACTTATTCCTGATTTACTCCAGTGGAAAAAAAAAAAGATGGAGGGGGGAAAAGAGAAAGAAAACTAACAAAAATACCCCTTCAATTCAATTACGAGTGCAGCAGCAATTTTCAAAATGGATCTAATTTTGTAAGAAGGAAATGTGCTGGAATAAGCTAAAGCAGGGTGGTGACTCGGGCACTGTGTGAGCATCAGCACAGCGCACGCCCGGGAGCACACACGCCATTCCAGATGGAACTAAGGGGGGAGATGACAGCTCTCCTCTCCCTCGTCCTCCCAAACCAAAATGAAATCCAGGTACTGGCCCACGGGTTGGACCAGCCCCAGAAGGTGACTCCTTCCAGCCTCTTGCTTTTCCACCAGAGCTTTGCAGAAGAACGATGCCTATGGGGGCAGCAGACACAGCCCAAGAGCAGCACCAGCTGTTTTGAACTGCCCCTGTCCCTCAAACAGGGGCCAGTAGGAACCCAGCACACCAGAGAATATTTTTTTCAGCACACACTAAAAGTTTGCACTTCACCAGTGCACGTCCAGGTGTCAAGACCCCATGCACTGCTCACTGCCTTGTCCACCTGGCTCAAACCTGGCAACAGGCCCCAACACAGAAAGTCAGACACTGTGATTAAGGGATTATATCCACTTTTTAAAGACTAGCACCAGAAAAACATGCTGGAAGGTACCCGCTTTGGATGGCAGACTGCAACAACCAGCAGAACAACGTCCAGTGACACAGGGATGAGCTGAAAGTCATGGGCTCAGAGGTAGGGGTAGAAAAAAAAGAGAGGGGATACGTTTTTAAAAGCCCCTGAAAAAAAAAGGCTCTACCAGAGAGATGAACAGGATTTTATTACAGCGAGGAAGGGCCGAAATCAAATCTTTCATTTGCACTTTCCCCAGTACCATCTGGAGCATTTGCATCTGCCAAAAGCACGGTGCATTTCTTCGAGCAGTGGAACCAAATGGGGTAGAGGCAAACCTGGAGGTGGCCTTTGCCCTGCCATCAGCTTTGGGCACCTCCACAGTGCTTTAAAACTGAAACTTGTGTGTGAAGTTGAACTGTGATGCTCCTGCCATGACAGAGTAAAAGAAATAAAATCAGAGACGTGCTGTGAGGTCGAGTGTGCTGCTGCAGAAGTATTTATTGCATGTCAGAGATCCCACCAGGCACCAGAGCTGAAAAACACCACCTCACATTAAATTCCCTGCAAAACATCACAACCAAGATACTATTTATCATATCTGGATCTTTTACATCACAAGGTAAAGGAGAGCAAAAGGAGGAATACTTTTAATCTCCAAGCAAATATCCCAATCTGAGCTTTCAATGGTGAAAGCAAACCTGAGAGTTCCTCCCTTTGTGCTGTGCAGCACTTTCAAGCTATGATCATAAGCAGCCAAAATGCCACACATTTGCTGGCTCATTAAGTTTCACCCTCCAAGTTTAACAACTGTGTATTTCTAAAGTAATTCACTTTTTTATGCCATAAGAGAAAACTTACTGCTGTCTAGACACAGAGGGAAAAAAAAAGGACAGTGCTTGAAAGGAGGGCAGCAGACAAGGAAACATCACTTGGGATGTGAACAACAGGGACATGAGATGCCTGCACAGCCCCAGCACTGCAGGGCACAAATCCCAGCACTGCAGGGCTGTGGAAGAGCAGCAAAGACTGGGAAGAGAAGATGCCCTGCAGATCTGAGGGACCTCACAGATTTTTGTCCAAGTTCAGCTCTTTGCCAGCTAACAAACACCCCCAGTACTCACACTGCCATCTCAGCATGGAGCCCAAGGTGGGAGTGAAGCCCAGAATCACATCACAGCATGGACTCCCTCCCGTCAGGGAGATGAGGGCAGCAAGCAACCAGTGCAGACTGATGAGCCACAGCACCTCCCTCCATCCCTCCTGCTTATCTTCACCTGGCACATTACAGTAACAGACAGGTAAATGGGGATTTAATTCCTAACATCTCATTTTTTACTGTAATTTTAAATGATTTGGAATAAGTCCTGTGGTTAGAAGTCCAGCTGTTATTCAGAGTTAGTCAATTTGGAAAGCCCTCACTGTCCATTCAAGCATCCCCTGGATTTCTCATGCTCAGAAGAGTGTTACTGCCATTCCCTCATTCCTAGTGCTTTCTGCATTTTTTAAACATTGTCCCATTTCTGCATGTCTTAAATACTAGATACTAAAACCACAGAAAAGAACAATCAGAAGGCCAAATGGATACCGACTCGATGATGAAAACAGCATGAAATAAAAGAGAATCGGATTCTTTTCTGTTGTAATTTTTATAGCTATTTAACAGGAAGAATGGAAAAATCTAATTACTGTCAACTCTAAGTTTTCCGCTACCCAGCCAGCAGTGCGCTGTTATTAAACTACTGTATAATTGCCTCTTTTACTCTGCTTCCCACAGAAGTTGTGTTATTTCACTCATAGTTAAACTCATAATATTGGCTTCATAACTAATCCTGTCAATTGAAATCCCCGGGGGCTGGTGCAAGGATAAAAATAGCAAGGAGCTGTTTCTTCCCTCAGTTTTATTTCATAGCCCATTTCTGCACACACCGGGGCTGCAGCTCAGCAGTGCCACAGACCTTGGCACCCACCACTGGCATGTGAATGCTGCTCCTACGGCTCAAGTGAAGCACAGGGGGGCAGGACAGGTCCTTCCAGCAGGAGATTCAGTCCCTGGCACTGTGTCTATCCCAGGAAAGACCAATCCTGCCCATCTCTCCCTCCTGACCCAGGCAGCTCAAGTAAGGCATTTGATGTTGCATAGCTGAACCCCATCTCCAAGCCCAGCTGTGACTGCCTGCCCTGAGCCTTCTTGCCAGCACAGAGGTTGAGATGACACTCGCAAAGCCTGAGGATACATGAAAAGCATGGGTTTGCTCCTTCCCCAAACACTGGGATGGAGTCTCACATACAAAACCTCACCAAGATACCCAGCTACCTGTTCAAGCACCAAAGATACCCACTGAGATGTCTGTTGGACTCAAGGATCTTAAAGGTCTTTTCCAGATTAAATGATTCTGTGCTTCTCCAAGATGAGTACAATTTGTCTGTGCACTTATAGGAAACTGCAAAAAGCACCAGATTTTTAGCCATCCAAATTGTTAAGCTCTGTCTGAACCCTTACTTGTTTCCTGTACATCCTGGATTGATGTCCCTTGCTAATTCATGGCATGGTCCTTTCCTGGAGATGGCACTGGGATACAGCCACGGTCTCCTGCCTCTCTCCTCCAGCACATCCTTCCTTCCCTGTGGGATACTCCTCTTGCCCAGGACATAGAGGGCCTAAACTCACTGTTCAGCTCAGGTCTGGGATGAGGTGATAGAGCTGGAAGGGGTGAGGGAAGATGGATTTGACCTCACACTCAGCCCTACAATCTCTCTCTGGAGACAACAACCCTGTGCTGGGGTTGCTCTCTGGTGGGCACGCACAGAAACTGCTGAGAGCTGGCAAGGAAAAGACGGGAAACAACACATTTCCCTAAGTGGTGTCCCAGAGGAAGGTGTCCATGCCAGGAGGGACTCAGTGCCAGGGCTCTGCATGCACGTGGACCAACTCCAGCTCTCTCTTGCCTGGAGGAGGCCCTCCCTGTGCCGGGACTGACACACACAGACAGGAGCACGGAGCACACCGGCACACTCACTGCATCCCCAGGTCCATGTGGGAATCATGAGAGACTCGTTCATCTGAGGTGTTTTTCCTCCTGGAAGAACCACCACCCCACCTACTACAGCCAGAGACAGGGGGTACAGCATCCCAGCCTTCACTCAGCCTGCTCTTGGAGCCATCCTTGGGATGGACAACAGCAGTGTCCACCAACACAGGAGTTAAAGAAACAGAGCACCAGTTTAAAAATGTGTAAAAAAACCCTCCTCACCCTTTCTCCCACCCCACAGCAAGGACGGACCAGCCCCAGCACAATGCTCAGCAGACACACAGGAAACTACTGCTTCCCGTGCAAGCCTGAGACCCCCTGACCAGAAGTCCAGAGGGATCCCAGGGTTAAAAATCCCTTGTGTGAGCTGTGAGAGCCCTCTGGGAAGACAGCTCTTCCCTGTGCTGTGTGACTTTGTCCTCCCCCCATCACTAAACTTGCTTCACTCTTTAAGACAAAAAGATAAAAAAAATCATTTTTTGCCATCGCTTGGGCTGCCAAGCAGCACCACGGTGCTCCCAGGCAAACCAGGAGAGCTCCCACCACGTCCAGCCTGGAGAGTCCTGGTGTTCCCAAGGGTTGGGGGACTGCCTTGGCTGACAGAGCTCTCAGCAGCCCTGAGAATTAAAATAAACATGGCTCGACAGAGTGTTAGATTTCTCACCCATAGTGTTTGTGCAAATGAGCCCTCAGGCTGACAGACCTCCTTACTCAGAAAGCTGCAGACTCAGAAAGACATAGAGAAACTGTGCTATGGCTAAAGTCACCCTAGTGGTGGCTCTGTCCATGAGGTCCCACCTCACTGCCAGCAAGCAGAGCCCACAGCCTCAGGTGTGCTGGGCATAGCAAGGACAGAGGAGGGAAGCACCAACACACCAGGACTGAAGCAAACCCACCAGCATGACTGAGAACTATTCCTGTGTCCACGTACGGGAGGAGAGTTAAGGACAAACCAGGAAAACTCAGGCTGCCAGGCACAGGAGCAGCAAAATCTCCTATTGCTCCTACGAGTGTTGGTGATGGCACAGCACACAGAGGCGCCCACAGCAACAAAACAGATCTGGTGGCATGAGCCAGCCTGCCTCAGTGGAGGTGACAGCGTATGCCCCCTCTTTTGGGGCTCAGCCAGGTCCTCGAGAACATGGCAAAGCAATCACTCTTATAAACATAGGCTTTAATATCAAGATCAACATCCTTGGGGTCTGATTCTTCAAAGATTCAAAATCTGCCAGAGCTCCCAATCTTCCTGCATTTCCTCTTGACTATACAGCTTGTGGTTTGTCCATTTAAAATTGTCAACTCTTCATCCTCAAAGAAGAGGAACGAGAGCCCCACGCTGTCCTACATTCCTCATGAAGTGACACAGCGTATTTTGATGAATTCCCATCAAACAGCAGTAGATCCTTCAGGATGACTCTGGAAGAGGAGAGCACAGGCTCTGTAAGCAGTGGGTAAATCAAGGCCAGCCCAACCTCCCCATTTGCACAGTGGTCCAAGCATGCAAGAAAATGGGTGCAGGGTCTCTGTACTCCCCAAATTAAAGTACTAGGGTCTCTGTATTCCCCAAATTAAAGTACTATGGATAGAAGGATGAAAATGTATTTCAATTGACTCATTGGTCAGGGAAAAATGAAAAGGAAGTACATTACCGCTTCCATAAGTTCTAATTATCAGTGGATTTTAGATGCAAGAGCAAAGCATTCATCTTGCTACCTATTTTTCATTAAACATAGTTCAATCAAAGAAGCTATCAACTGTCCTGGATGGAAGTAATTAGGGAAAGCACAGGCTGTTGTGTTTGCGGTGAAGACAGGAGCCTTCCCCTCGGCATATCATATGCTCCCACAGGCATCCAACTCACCAAAAGCTTTCAGCCAGCTGTTAGCCCAAGGCCTGTTCCCAGATGTGGGGCACCCTGCTGCTCAGGCAATCAACCCACCCACTGCTCCAACTCTGTCGGATCAGCAAATCCTTCCCCCTACATAACTGCATCTGTTACGGGAACAAAACACAGCTGCTTCTGAGAAGGGCACACCACGCCACAGACCGCATCCTCTGCCAGGGTGCAGGGGAGAGGAGATGCCTGTGTGTGCCCATCTCGTGCTGCAGGACACGTGCACTCGGCTCTGTAATGGATGGACTTCTAGTCACACCCAAGGAAGTAGGTGGTCTCTTGTAACACGACCAGGGACCACTGAAGAAACTCCACATGGAGAACAGAGCTGAAAGAAAGCAAGGGTTGGGCCACGTGGTGAAAGGTTACACTCCTCCAACTGGTGTCCCCAGAAGTGCAAGTGTAGGATACTGTGCTGGGGACATCTTCAGTTCTGTCTCAGACGTGTTGACTACTGCGTGTCCTCAGGGTATCTCGTATTGTCCTGACGCTCAGAAAAATCAGTCATGCCTCCAACAGAAAGTAACATGGCCAATGCAAACACCAGGCAATGACTTACCTGAACCACCATCAGCAAGGCTCTTCCAAACTTCGGCTTCAGGAAGGTCGGGGGCTGAGGTACTGTATTTCCCCTGTGAACGAAGGCCAACGGTGCATTTTTTATGTTTCACGTTAGGCAGCCACACAAGTGATTTAGGTCGACCTTCCCTGTGGATCGCAGAAGGATGTCCTTGTCCAACCAGCAGAGGCTTTCTGTGCAAAGCAGCTCACTGTCCTTGGGCTTCTGCACATTTTGTGTGTTTAAGATTCAAGTATTTGTTATTATTTCTTGAAATGAGAACCTCCCCAGGAGCAGCACTTGGTTTGCATGGAAGACAACATTCTCCCACACCAGTCATTTCCAGTAAAGTATTCCACAAAAGTCAGGGTGTTCAGTACATGCTTGTTGGCAATTTATGCAAATCTATTCTACAAATAATCTTGACAAATAATGCTAAGAGTGAATTTGAGCTGAGGCTGTCTGAGATCGCAGGTGTTAGTTAGGTTATCAGACACAGTGGGTGGCATGTTAATGTGTTCACGTCTTAACTAGTGGGTATAAGTGAGAGGCTTGATCTACAACTGAAAGAAAAAACTGAAAGAAAAATTGAATATAGAGCACAACAGATATTGCTGAACAGATTCGCATGTGGGCACTTGATTTATCACAATGCCTACATAAATATGTATGGAGCAACTGTTTCAGAGAGGCCCGTGCATGGACAAGCCTGTAAAATTAGTTTTCTGATCTAAATATTAAAATTGGCCCTTGGCAAGTAATATAAGTAATAGTCTCTTATAAAATCACTGTTTCTATTAATTTTACTGACATCACCTTTATCTGTGTTAGAAGGAGAGAGAAGCATCAAACAGGCCTGAAAGCCAGCAAAATAAATTCAGAGTTATTTTCAAGAGGTCTGCTTGTCTCACAGTTAAGAAAATGCACCATGAGATGGAAAAACAAGTTTAGGTTCCATGTCTGCCAGGGTCTAATTTTCCTCTGTAGAAAAGGAGGATGTATTTCTTGCAGCAGACACAAAGCATTTTCTCTTACTTCAATAAACAATCATTTTTATTGAGCAGTTACATCAAACATCTTACTTTTTTTTTTGCATCCTCCAGTAACTTTATTTTACTGCAATTGTCATTGTTTGAAAAAAAAAAACCAAAATCTAAAAAAGTACCTTCTCCCTTCCTTAAACCGATTAGAAATGTCATTCACATGACCCTGCAGAAGCGAATTGAACTATTCCCAACAGCCACTCAAAAAATACATAATCACCATAATTACTAGTGGCATCTAATTAACATTCAGCTTCCTCTCTACAGCAGCTACAGCTGGACAATCCATTTATTTCAACCTAAAACTAATGCTCTCCTAATTATTTTCCGTCTCACTAGGCAGCCCACCTGTGCCCATTTTCACCGGCGGCTCCGTCTGGCACAGCGCGAGGGCAGAGCCCGGAGAGCTCAGCCTGGAACAGCCTTGCTAACAACTGCCTGATGCGAACACAGGGACCTGCTCCCACTAATTATACAGCTCCTGGCTCTGTTAGCCTGCTCAACCAGGATTCACAAAAAAAAAAAACCAAGCCAAAAAAAAAAAAAAAAGGCAAAGGAGCTGCCTTTTTCAAGCTGCCTTTTCAATTTTTCAATTCGTCAAATTCAAACATCCCCTGCCTGGCACCATTGCTGGGGCAAAAGGCTGCAGCCACCCCAAGGGTGCTTTGGGTTTGACAGGACAGGGCAGAGGATAAATGAGCCCATAAAATGCACATGCCTCTGGTTTGATGCTGTGGACTATCTTCCAGGAGGGCATGGGGTGAGGTTGGGCACACTAGTGGTCCAAAACCCTGGCACATCCTGGTGCTGGTGTCCAGGCTGGGGCAAACCTCTGCTGCCATCTTTATTCTCCTTCCCTGGCCACTCTGTTGCAGCAACAGGAATAAAACTGCTCAACCCAAATACTATTTTAAAAATAAAGATAGCTAGGGATTACACAGATACAGCAGCCTGGTTTTCTGAACTGCCCAGTATCAGTCACTCGGAATAAAATGAAGTACATGCAAATCCATGGTACCTTAGTTGTTTCAGTCTACTCCTAACCCTTTCCTGTAGCTCTTTAAACCCCCGTATCACTAATTAGGCAATTTTAAAATTCACTTTTATTTTCCAGACATGCATCACCTCCCTTCAGGAAAAGTAATGCCTGCTGTTGCCATCTAGAAGAGCTCCAACTCATCAGCTCTACTTCCTTCCAAAACTCAGCTAAAAACTTATTTTCTTTTTTGCTCACTCCTCTCTCTCTTTCCTATTATGTTTCTACTTATATTATTTCAGCCTGTAATGAGGGTAGCACTCCTAGGAATGATGATCTGCAAAATTATCTTGTATTTGCATTCACATTTGAGCTTTCATCATTACAACTAAATATATAAAGGGTGATGAGAAGGAAACTGATAGTTAGTGGGTGAAGCTCTGGCTGAACTTCTGCTGAACTCAGGAATTACTAATGCCTCTTACTTTCCCTTTGCCCACACTTTAATTTGTCAGCTCTAGGGTGAACCTCTGAAGGCAACCAAAAGGCCTCTGCTCAGCCCAGCCAGCTGGGTTCACAAAACCCACAGTGACACAGTGTTTACCTCCAGTCAAAGTGGGTAAGACAAGTTAATGACATTCAAAATCTACGGGGAGAAGGAAGGAGCTCAGCACAATCTTGTAGACATCACTTGCTTCAGAGATCACGGAGAAAAATACAGCAGGCCAAGAGAGGTCATAAAAGTTGTCATAGATGGCCAGAGTGTCAAGGAGAAAAAAAAATAAATCAGTGCATGCATATTGGAAGGTTATTTATGCAGTAGTCAAGTAGTTATGGTTTTGATATCAATGTAAGAACTCCAAGCCCCAGTTAAGATCAGAAATTCAGTATCTTCAGCCGGTGCGCACAAATTTTTCCCCTCATCGTCACCTGCTGAGTGGTAAAGTGCCTCCAAATTGAATTGTCCAGACTTCCCCAAACAAATTTTCAGTTCCACAAAAGATAACCTCATCTTGGCAGCTGACCTGTAAAACCTTTTAGATATGGCTATAGGCAGAGGACCAAATTTTATGAAAATGCTCTAGTTCTTATCAGTGCATATCAAGCTAAGATGGATCAGAAAATTAAAGTCCCAGCATTTGCTAAATTCAAGAGCTGCCCATGTGCTCCCCTGGCTGTCCAGGAGCACTCATGTTTGAAGAACTAACTGCAAACCAGTGTATTTTTCCAGAAGAGAACTTAACAGATTTTACACAATGATCTCCAGCCAGCAGAACCTTGCTAAGGTTCCCCAGGTGAACCTCTTGCATTTCATTTACCTTCCTGGTGCAGCCCAGGTTTGCAGACACCTGGTATTTGGGCTGCTAAGATCAGCATCCCACCCCATGGCTCCCCACACCAGCCAGGCTCACACTTCCCGCTGCACATTCTCTCTCCTGGAAAGGGCACTCAAAGCATCAGCGAGGAAAGAGCCCTTGCAAAGCCCAGAAGCCCACAACTGGCCCAGCAGAGGAGGAGGGATGGGTGGATTCTCTGGTGTCTAGCTGCACATACACCGTCTCTGCGAGTACTCTCAGCAGGGGCAGTGTGGGCAGTGAGGTTCCATTTATCTTTTTATGTACTTTTACATAACTTCCAGAAATGCAGATTCTTTGCAACCCCACTATCCTGCCCCATCAAGCTGAGGCTGTCCAGCAGGTTCACAATGTATTTGTACCCCTTGTCATGTTGCAGGGTGCCAGCCACAACCAAATTATTTCATCTGATGCTTAAATACAGGACTTATGGATGATAAAGCAAATACCTCCTTCAAACTAATGGCCCTCTCCAAAAGCCAAGCAGGTAGCATCTTATCACTTCCAACCTCAGCTAGCACTCACTTCCATTCCTAATTGCTTTTAGCCTCTTCTTGAGGCAATTAGCTCCATACTCACCCCCTGACATGTCCTCACTTCCAAAAGCAATTCCCAGTTTACTGACACAGGGCTCTGCATTTGGATCTCAAGCTTCTGTCTTTATTCCCTTTCCTCTGCAAGGCTCTGCATGTGTTTGTGTCTGGGCATGTGTTTTCTCACCCTGATGAATTCATTATTTATGGGGCTGAAAGAGCAAAGCTGCTGAAATCATTTAGCTCTTCTGCGTGTCTCTCAAAGGCATAACAAACATAATGGGAAAGCAAATATCAGGCTAAGCAGGGCTGTTTGAGGGAGAACACAGAAATGAACACGGGGATGCCGTGCAGCAGGTCTGTCAATACGAGCTATGCTTTCCTGCCTGGCGTGGGGCTAAAGCTCTCCTGCCCTGGCTGCAGCTGCTGCCAGGGATGCGCAGAGCAGCGCGGACCAGCTCAGGTCCGTGTGCTCCAAAGGCTCTGCATCTCCTGCATCCCGGCCGTGCTCGGCCTTACGAGATCTGGCAAACGGCACTAGAGGGCAGAGCTGTTTATCCGCAGCCTGAGACAAGGGAAAAACCACCGCTGTCAGGCAGCTTCCGAATCCTCTACAGTCCTGTCCATCACCAAAACCTGTTAATACACAAAAGGCACCAAATATATTTCCACTTAGAGTGACAAGCACAGGCATTAACGAGCCAACCGAGAGCCTGCACTTCACTTCCCGGCTCTGTCTTTACCAAGACTGACGACCTAGAGGTGTGTGACAGCCTCTTGCCAAGGCAGCAGCAGCTCTGCCTGGCTCTTTGCATTCCAGGGTATATTAATATTAAAATGCGCCGCCGGCACGCTGGCTGGGCTGAGATGGCAGCAGCTTGGTCCAGGCGTGTCCCACACAAAGGAAGGACGCCCCGGGGCACCGCGGTGCCTCGCTTGCCAGCCTTCCAGCCCGTGCGGTGGAGAGCACGGAGCCGAGCGTGCCTGGGGCTTTTGGATAGCCCAGGCACGGCCAGAAATGAGTTGCGCAGAGGTGGCTCTCAGCCGGTGATCCAACCGTTTATTGTAGAAGCACCCTCAAATGGTCCGGAAGCTGAAGAGAGCAAGGCACAGTAACCAGGGCGTTATAAGGATACAGGGAAGGGGGCGGGGTGACACCACAGGGACCCATAGGACGAGGAGAAAGGTGGGACAGGTCAGGACACCTTCCCTTAGGGGACACAAGAGGTGTCTGTCAACTGTAGACAGAACCACCCCTCAGGAATCCTAGGAATTCAAAGGCAGAAGCCATCTTCACAGAATGGGGGTTTCACTCCTTGGTACCAGCCCACCAAACCTCTGTTTCTGGGCCCTGTGGCCCCCTGGTTGGTTCCTTCACCACAACACCAGGGTGCACAGGGCAATACAAATAACACAGGTCCCTCGACAGCACGGGGGTAACAAAGCCTGTTCTCTTCCCATCACTGATGCGGATGAAAAGGCTTTACTCATCAGGAAGCTTTGATCACAGAAACCAGAAATTACGGACCACACTGACACTCTGCTGTCCACGCTTGCTGCTTGATGCTTCCATCTCAACGGATGGAAAGTGCTTCCAAGCAGAGAAACCTTCAAGGTTTTAGCTTTTGTTCTGAGCAGAGGACCAGAGGCTGAAAGAACCTCTGTAGATGGGCAAACAGAACTGTTTGAATGCACATCTACTCCATGAACCACAGGTTTTACATTCCAGAGAGCACCTCCAACAGCCACCATTACATCTCCCAGACCTCAGCTCATTGCACCTGGCTCAGGAGGGGTAGAAGGGACTGTAATTCCCCAAACTGACACACTAGTGCTGTTACATGCTAAGGTTTTTGGATGGTATACACTTGCTAACTTGAACAGACCTTTCCACTGTGTCCCTGGTACTGAGAGCTCCCTTGGATGAGGATTATGGCCCCAAGAATCCCACTCCAAACCACTCATAAATCCTTTTCTTATTATTTCCCCAGTGCACACAGTGCGCTTTTCTTTATTATTATCAAGATCAGTCATCCTGCAGGCCTGTTTACTGTTGAGTAAGGAAGCAAAGGAGTCTTGCCCCAGAAAGTCACTGTTCCTTCCAGAGTCTAAGGAACTTGTTCATGAAGTACCACACTGCATCATATCCCCAGCTCTGCTGCCAGTGAGGGTACTTCATAACAAAATCTCTCGAGAGGGGAAGGAAAATACCTGCAAAATATAACTCAGAGCACAGTGCATTAATGGCTTAGGCAACAGCTTAGAATAACGTTGGCTATCTTAACAGCGTGAAAAAATGTCTATTAATATTTAAAGAGAAGGAAGGAAATAATACTGGTTTCAGGTCTCAGTCACATTTTGTCCCTTGCCACAACCACTTTATTCCACATCTCTTCCTCCTGGGCACACCCTGCATCTTCTTCTTTGCAGAGGAAAGGCAGTGCGTTGTCTTATTTTTGTGCAGAATTTGATTTCAAATTCATCATTGCAAAGAGGGTTGAAAAGAGCCTCAGAGCAGAGGCCAGGCAGCTCTATCTTTTCTGGCAGATGTTTATCTAACTTCTGACTCCCAGTGACTGCAACTCCACAACTTCCTGGGGCAAATCTACCCCAGTGCTTCTCCATCTGCTTCTTAAAATTGTATATCCCTTAATAGCATGTCTTCTCCACCCATCCAGCACAGACAAGAGAACTGCCCATTCCCTTCCCCTCCTCTGCAGCAGCCCAGGAGAACTCGCCTCACATCATCTCACCTCCTTCCAGTTATCTCTTTTTTCTCCCCCACAGTAAATAGCCTGAACCCCACAACTTTTCTCCCCACAGCCTCTACTCTCAGTTCATTTTTTGTGTCCCTTTCTTGACTCTGCTTTCCCAACTATCTCCTTCTTTTAGGATGAAGCCCAAAATGTGATGGTTTCCCAGAATCTAACCAGCACAGAGCAAGGCAGGAAGGACTGCCTCACCTGCCCATCACCCAGCTCTCCCAGTTTGCTCTAGCCCCACATACAATCTGGCCACTTTGCAGAAGACTTCTTACTTCCAGTTTGTGAAGCACCCTGTCCTCAACAATACCCTTCCTCAAAACTCCCCTTCCTGCAGAGGCCCATTCCAGGGAACTTGTGATGCTGTTCCTGCAGCTTCCCAAAGGATGCTTACATGAAATCAAACGGCTCCAGGTATTTTCTCAGCATCAACCTCACCCCTTAACTTAAGGAGCAGCCTAGATCTTTCCAATGGCTACACAGAAAAATCAGACTACACAGTACAATTCAGTAAGCCTAAAATCTCTTGATCCCCTTTCTCACTGACTTACCCTGCCCATGTTTTCAGTCCTGCCCAACAGATCTCTGCACAGGATTTGTAGAGAAAGCAACAGCAAGGACCAGGCAGGTCTGGCTTACCTGAGCACATCACCTGCTCAGCTCACACCTGCACCAGCCACTTGGTCAAAACTGCTGCTCCTTCCCTCTCCCTGCCTTAAAAGCAATGGCTGTATGTGATTCTGCAGTTGTAACTAATGATGGCCTCTTAAATTTTCACTTGGGTTGACCTGAGCTCACCTGCACTGACCCCAGGCATGCTGGGTTTGGTGATTATGAGCATGCTCACAAATCCCAAATGTACCCCAGGTGTGGCTGGGTTCCTCCTCAGCCCATCAATTACTCCTCCTTGCTCCTTCCCTAGACGCTGGCTCAGACCACCAAGAGGCTGTGCAGAGCAACTCTGGGGTTGTGTAAAACCTGAGCAACATTTAGATTTGTAGATAAAATATCTTCACTCCCTTTACTTAACAATTTAGCATGCAGTTATTGTCTTTAAATACAGTCGGGCAGAGAACTAAGATGGATACTGTTCCTACTCTTCAAATAGTTACTAACAAATTATAGTAGTATACTAATATTAGAGACTTTTTTTCACTAGCTACATGGTCATCCTCTAACTGTGACTGTGCCTATCATGTACGCTGATGTCACTGAATTTACACTTTATCTCTGAAGTCTGCTGCAAAGTCTCATGACTAGCCTGAAAAAAACCAATACTTCATTCTTTCATAGATGCTGACTCTGAAATACAGATCACTCAGAAAAAAAAAGCTTACGAAAATCGAAAGTGATAAACAGTACATATATATAGGTAATAATTCAGAAACAATATAAAGCACATAAAAGGACTAGTTTCCTACCAAGGAAAACACAAAATACTAACACCCCTGCACAAAATGGAATTAAACCCAAGAAGGCTTAGGCAGCATCACAAAATCAGCATCTCTTTAATGTCAATGACCAAATCTGAANGCCCAAGAAGGTTTAGGCAGCATTAATGTCAATGACCAAATCTGAACCTGGTTTCAGCCACCCTCTAGGTTTTTTGCATATTTTAGTAATTCTTTACTCTAGCCCAAACATACCTGCCAAACCTGCCTGGATGCATTTACAACAACTCAGATGGTGGTTGTGCAACAAAATATCTGATTTGCACATGCAAATTCTCATGAAAACCATAAACAGACAATTAACTTAGACAATTTTTCAGTGTGTGCTCAGAAGCTGACAATTTAATCATTTTAAGTGTAAAACAGCCTTTTTGTTACTGCAAAACGCAAGGCCTGTCATGAGGTTATAAATGAAACACATAAATTACTATCTGAGGAGTATGAACCATCAAAGCCAAAGAACACCAAGGCCTGGATGGACTTAAAATAAGAGCAAGGCTGGCACGAATCAATAGTGGTAAACAAGAGTCTTCAAACAATTTAAAGGACAAATCTCTCTGTGTGCATTTGCCTATACATATTACCATATTAAACATGACATTTATAGAATCACAGAATGAATCACAGACTGGTTTGGGTTGGCAGGGACCGTAAGGATCATCCAGTCCCAAGCCCTCTGCCATGGGCAGGGCTGCCACCCACTAATACACACTGATGTGATCTTTAGGCACAGCTGGCCATCCAGGAGGATCCTGTGGAGGAGATGTGCAGGTGCCATTCCACAGGATGTTCCCCATGCCCATAAAAGCTGTCTCTCCCAGAACCCGGGGATGCAGCCAGTGTTGCCTCCCATGGCAGGGAGGAAAGGGATCCAGCCGGGGGTCTCTGATGCACAGGATCTGGGCCATTAGGCAGGTGATGGATTGTTCTCCCTGTGCCCCTGGGTCACTCCCTTGATCATCCCTCTGCCTTGCATTTGCAGCTCACTTCTTCTCATACGGCTTCCAAGTATTTTTAAAGAATTATCTCATCACCTGTGACATTTTGGCTGAGAATCACCTTGTATCTGCAAATCCAGATAGTTACCAAACCTATTTTCTTCTGTTGTGAAAGTATTTTTAAGTTCAGGAATACAAGCTTTTAAAACCAGCACATTCTATATGAAAGAAAAAGAAGTTGCTTTACTTGTAATCTAACCAATTGATTCTCTTTCTAAATATTTGCATAGTTTTAATTTTGTAGAAACCTAAAATTGAGACTGAGATCAAAGAGACTGATTTCACCAGAGACAATAGGTTTTATAGAGCTCTGCAAAGTTCTACCATTGCCTGAAGATGTTTTAATTCAGGAAAGACCTTTACATTTCCAGCCTGCCAGTTTCAGTTAAGACTAATAATTACACTTGTAAACGGACTGCTGGCTCTTACCTGAACTGTGATTCTAACACCCAGTTTTGAGGCCACATCTTGCTGTTCATACTGGACAATTTTGGGCTAGGGTTAGAGATGTTTCTATGAGCCTGGTCACTTCCAGTACGTCGTGGTTTTACACTGGCCAAACGCCAGGCACCCACAAAAGCTGTTTGCTCACTGTCTCTTGCTCTCAGGTGGGTGGAGGAGAGGGAAAAAAAATTAATGAAGTGTTCATGAGTTGAGATGAGGACTGGGAGAAAAACACTCTGAGGGTAAAACAGGTTCAAATTAAAAGGTATAAAGTAAATTTAGTATTAACAGAGTCAGAGGAGGAT
>VWPU01002359.1:7510-35531 GCA_013398955.1 Callaeas wilsoni
CCCATCTATCCATGTGTCATCTATCTCTCCATCCCTCCATCTCTCATCCACCCATTCTCCACATCCATCCATCCATCCATCTCTCCCTTCAACCTCATCCCTCCCTCCCTCCCTCTCTCCCTCCGTCTCATCCATCCATCCATCCCTCGCACCCACCCAGCCCCCCATCCATCCATCCTTCATCCCTCCATCCATCCTTCCATCCCTCCACCTCATCCATCCACCCATCCATCCCTCCCTCCCTCCCTCTCTCCCTCCGTCTCATCCATCCATCCATCCCTCGCACCCACCCAGCCCCCCATCCATCCATCCTTCATCCCTCCATCCATCCTTCCATCCCTCCACCTCATCCATCCACCCATCCATCCCTCCCTCCCTCCCTCTCTCCCTCCGTCTCATCCATCCATCCATCCCTCGCACCCACCCAGCCCCCCATCCATCCATCCTTCATCCCTCCATCCATCCTTCATCCATCCATCCATCACCTATCTATAATATAGGGATATATAAATATAGAACCACAGAGTGATTAAGGTTCAAAACCACCCCCGAGATCATCGAGTCTGTCCTACAATCATGGAATGGTTTGTGTGGGAAGGGACCTGAAAGCTCAGCCTGTTCCATGGCAGGGACACCTCCCACATTCCCAGGGTGCTCCAAGCCCCTTCCAGCCTGGCCTTGGACACTTCCAGGGATCCAGAGGCAGCCACAGCTTCCTTGGGAATTCCATCCCAGCCCCTTCCCACCCTCCCAGGGAGGAATTTCTTCCTAATATCCAATGGAAACTTCTCTCTGTCAGGCTAAAACCACCTGTCACTCCAGGCTACAGTTCTGTAACCCACAGACTCTTCACGGTCACAGAAAACTTGTGGAATAATGGAAAAACATTAAATATGCATTGGATTTAACAATTCCGGCAAGAAATGGGGGAGCAGAGGTAGCAGGATGGGAGGTTCCTCCAGCAGGGCAATGCCTCATGCCAAGCACTTATTCCACATTACCGAAAGAGTGACAGGATTCTTCCTTCCCCCTTTCCTTTCACTGCCACTGAAATGTTGCATTTACTAAAACACTTCTGTTTTACAGGGCTCTCATTCCTGGGTTTTGGCATCCCGAACACCCTGCAGTGGTTCACAGAGAGGAATAAGGAAGGAGCTGAACTGAACCTACTGATTTTTTCGTAGCTGCAGCACCACTTCCTCTCCGTTGGCTTTGATCCCATACTTCACTGTGTCATCGTATTTGCTCTGTAAACAGATTTAAGTGTCAGAATAAGCTCTGCTGCAGCTCCTGGCCTCAGCAATGATGTTATTGGGATGCCAGCTGTGTTCTTTTCCTCCTCTTCCCACCAAAAACAAGGATTCTGGCAGGAGCAGAATAAGCAGGAGGTCACTCTGTTTGAGGGGTTTTAATTAGAGGAGCACATTCGACTTTGCAAATTCATTTTCTACCTCCATAAGCACGAATCCTGCATGCTTGGGAAAGTGCTGAGGGGGACGTTTGGGTTCAGACACTTCCATAACATCCTCTGGAAGTGCATAAACCATGGTTGTTTTCAATTATTGGTTTAATTTAATCCAAATTAAAGTGTCCACAGGTTATTAAAACCCCGAGTAGCATCAAGCCCCACATCTTTGCAGAGACACAGGTTCAGAAGAGCCACGGGTGGCCTGGGGAGTTCTCTGCACACTGAGCACACCTCAGCTCCTCCTCGCTAACACGGGATCAATTCTCCAGGATTTTTCTTTCGGAAGAGCAAATGTTTGTCCAAATTCTCTTATACTTGAAACCCAAGGGTGTTTTAACTCCTGAAATCCTTCCCCATCTCCCAGAATCACCCAAGAAATGATCTCTTTTCCTACCTCTGAGCTTGTTCCTACACCTCTCCTGTGCACCGAGTGCAACTTCCGCGGATAAACGATTTCATATTGCTCAGCCCCAAGGAACTTCTCTCTGGTGCTCCCTGGGGAGAAACAGATGGGGACTGATGAAAACACGGTTTTAGGTTATGAAACACCCAATTTCATGACTGGCCAGGTGATTCTTTTGGGTTCTTGCAGCACCCCGTGCTCCCCTGCTTTGCCTCCATGGCATGACCCAACACCAGAGGTTTCCACATCCTGGATTTTGGAGGAGTTGCCCTCCCTGGCTACTTCCAGGTGTCCAAACATTTCCTGCAATTCCCTTCGGGTTTCTCCCCCCAGCTCTGAGCAGTTCAAGTCCCAACAGGCCAGCCCAGCCATGCCAGCGCAGCCTTTCCCTCTGCATTTTCCAGTGACACGAATTAATGGATTTGGGTTTGCGGAATGAGTGATCTCCAAACCTTCTCACGTGACAGACAGGCCCAGACTGCCTCTGCAACAGCAAATAAACTCACACAATGCAGCGTTTGCAACAAGGCTCCTGCTTGGGAACGCTTTGGCACATAAATAATTGCGGCAGAACTTTAAGAGAGGGTGGTAATAAATAATTACAACTTTCACCTCTTGAATTGGGTTGAGGGAGGGACAGCAGGAGGATGGGGGTGGCATTTGGACATGGCCAGGAAAAATAATGGGAGATAGGCAGGAAATTAGGAAAATCTTGAAGGTGCGAGGAATTCAGGAGGTTCTTTAATTCCCAGAAAATTTCGAGTGGTCTCATAAGGTCTGCAGTGGCTGTAAAGAGCTGGAGGAGGAGATGCAGGGTTGATAAAAAGAGTTTCTTTTTGTTTTCTGCTCTGAACCTCAGCAAACCCTGAGCAAAGTTAATTTGGGGCTGGCCCTGCAGGGGTGGGCAGCACCCTGGAGTTCTTCTGGCAGCTGGGGGCCAGGGTTTTGGGGAAAAAGGGTTGTACAAGGGATGTGTTGGTTTCCACCAAGGCAAGAGCAAGTTTTAGATCCCCCTGAACTCTTTAATCGCCTACAAAAGGGAAATTCATCTGAATTGGTGAATTTTTGAGGGCCCGTATTTGAAAAATAAACCAAGAACAACAAAAAAAACCTCAAAGCTGCCCAGAAAGCAAAGAAAACCCTAAAAAGCCAAAGGAATAGAGCACCTCCCGTGGTAATTCCTGCCTCAGGGCGAGGTTTTTCCAGGAGAGAGGCCTCCAATTACTGCAATTTTCTCTCTGGAACAGCGGAGCACATCCTCAGGCAAATTGTCGCAGTAAAACAAACAGATCCATTCTTGTATCACTGATTTATTTGATTCAACCCTTTCCAAAAGTAATTGCAGAGCAAACCTGGTTGTATCTTGATAAAGATGTTGATTTAATGGTGCAGAGGGATCCTGTGTCAGCCGAGCTGTTACACAGAGCACGTGCTGGGAGCAAATACCAAGTGTAACTTTACTACTGCCATTCACAGCAGTGCTTTATATGTTTTAAGCAGCTAATTATGATTGTTTTCCAAAAAAAAATCTGCTGCTTTTCAGATTTCTCTCCACAGGCCTCACGTGTGTCCTTGTGTAGCAATCCCAAGAATATTTCAGGCCTCTTGGAACAGACATCCCCAATTTTATCTCTCCACACCCCTTGGGCAACTCATATAAAGCACAACAGTGTTTTATATGTTTTAAGCAACTAATTATGATTGCTTAAAAAAAAAAAATCTGCTGCTTTTCAGATTTCTCTCCACAGGCCTCACGTGTGTCCTTGTGTAGCAATCCCAAGAATATTTCAGGCCTCTTGGAACAGACATCCCCAATTTTATCTCTCCACACCCCTTGGGCAACTCATATAAAGCACCACAGTGTCTTATATGTTTTAAGCAACTACTTATGTTTACTTAAAAAAAAAAAATCTGCTGCTTTTCAGATTTCTCTCCACAGGCCTCACGTGTGTCCTTGTGTAGCAATCCCAAGAATATTTCAGGCCTCTTGGAACAGACATCCCCAATTTTATCTCTCCACACCCCTTGGGCAACTCAGAGAGTTCAAGTTAAGGCGAGGTTTAAAGGGAGACTCAGGACTAAACTCATCCCTTCCCTGCAGCCTGATCCAGATAGGATTTCGAGGAAAACTGGTTGGTTTTGTTTGGAATGAATCCTTTCTTCGAGGGAATTTTTTAATCATCGCATTGTCTTTGCTGCCTTCAGGCTTCGTCTTGAGCTTGAAGGAGGAAAGAAATTCCTTGGGCCTCGTACAACAATTTGTAATAAGGAACAAATAATTGTGTGCTTTTCCAAGGGCCTCAACCAGCGAAAAAATCATTAGGGAGGATTCTATTGACAATGAAGTTGTGGTTTTGTCAAGGAAAAAAAGATAATGCCTTAATAGTGTGCACATTTTCAGATATTCTGTGCAAAAAACCAAATTATAGATTTGTGCCTGAATGCTAATTATATGTTTAATTATGGATATAAATCCTGTGCATGTTTGTGCAGGCCAAGTCCTGAAAAATTCCGTTCCCTGTTGACAGGGATTGAAAGAAATTGTGTGTATGAAGAAAAAAAGTGAGGTCTGCTCAGGTGAAGCCACCTGAATATAACTTGAGGTGTCACGCAGATAAATGAAGGGTGTTCAATATTTTAACTCAGATAATGTCCTAATTGAATTCATACAGAAATCTGTTATTTTATGTCCAAAATGCTGATAAATTGGTGTGACTGGGTGAATTGGCCCCTCACTTGCAGGGTAAGTATTGCTTCAGTGGTTCACAAACCCAACCACTTGTGGTTCTTTAGGCGATTTACGGCCGCTTTTCAAACAAGTAATTGCTGCTCTAACTAAAAAATGATAGAGAATTGCTTTGAATACAAAGAGCAAAATCCCAAATATCCCTAACTCCATTTTCCAATGGCTTTAATTCGCTGTTCCTCCCTATTATCTACCAGTTAATCATTAAAAATTCCTACAGCAAAACTGCTAAAGGACTAAAGCAAAAAGTGCGGTACCTTGTTGGAGAAGATGCAGCAGAAGAGTAGGAACGAGGAGGATTTTCATGCTCCGGGGTGGCCGCGGGCTCGGAGGGTTGGGAATGTGGCGATCCCAGCGTGGCCCTGCCCGGGAGCTCCTCGGGGCTGTGAGTGGGAGGCAGGGACGGGTTCGGCTTTATTCCCGCTCCTGCAGGAGGAAGTGTTTGCTAAAGGTGTTGCACAACACCAAGGCACCGAGCGCTGCAGCGAGGGAAGTTCCTGCTGCTTGGTCCGTGCCCCAAACATCGGGATAGGGATCGACCGCTGCTCTGGATTCCCTTCTCTAAATACGGGGAAAATAAAATTAATTAGGTCAATTTATTAGGTCAATAAATCAATAAATACGGAGATTAGAACTGTCACTGAGTTATAGAATGGCTGGGCTGGTCCCAATTCCATCTATTCGTGGCCTGGCTGATAAA
The DNA here is from genome assembly GCA_013398955.1 of Callaeas wilsoni. Taxonomy (NCBI): domain Eukaryota; kingdom Metazoa; phylum Chordata; class Aves; order Passeriformes; family Callaeidae; genus Callaeas; species Callaeas wilsoni. The sequence continues at coordinate 12,828 of VWPU01002359.1, forward strand.
AGCTGAAATAAAACCAGTGGAATGTCAAGGAACGGGAGAGTTCCCAGGAAGTTTAGGGTAAAACAGGTGAGCAGGGCTGGAGGTGAAGTTGTGCTTTAGTTCTGGGTATTTACCCCTGAGTGTGGGCCAGTGAATCACTGACAGAATAAACACTGAGCAGAGCCTTTGCTGCCCTGTCATCCCTGTTAGTAATGTTTGCTTCGGCTTCAGGTGATTCAATAAGGGAGGCAGAGCAGTGAGTGATTCAGGTGAGATCTGTCCAATAATATCCCAAAAATCTCTGCCAGAAAAGGACCCCATTGACTCAGTCAGCTGTAATGAAGGAGAAATAAACCTTCTCAGGTGGCAAGTGTCAATACAGAACTGCTTTGGAGAAGCTGAACTTTTCATGGGTTAAAATAGCGGTTACAGAGTACAGAGAACTGGAATGGATGATCTGGATATAAATTTATATTTATGTATGGCAATATCAGCAATACACAACACAGTAATATATATATTCATTATTTATGTTAATTTATAAATGAGTAAATATATCTATGTAAATCTAGAGGGGAATTATATCCACAGGAGAATTCTACTGCCATTACCCTTCTCATGTAAGCGTTATTAAATAACGATTTCTCCGTCAAAAAGTTCTGATTTTTTGAGCATTTTTAAGCCAAACTTTCCCCTTAGATTTTTGCTGGATCTCCAGACATTCTGGGGCAGATTGGGAGCTGCAAACAGATGGGTTTCAGCTTTTATTAAGTGTAGGATGGTGCTAATTGATAACAATTTTTGGCAGCTGCTTGTTTGGGACACTTCAGTCAAATACCTCAAGTCATGTCACCATCCCAGGTTAGCAAAGAGGCCTCCAGGAAAAGAATTCGGGAAGGATTTGGACATATCCCTGTCCAGGGGCTCATTTGAGTTGCTCAAAATCAGACAGGAGCTGTGTCGTTAAATGTAGGTTGGTGCCTTTTAAATTCTGTAGAGATAAAAGGTGGGCAATTCAGTATTTTAAATGTTCTGTGAATAAAAATAAGCTGGGCATTCTTGGACTGCATCTGTGCCTCACACGAAAAATAAATAATCAAGGGAAATAACTGTGAGCAACTGGTTTAAAAAAGAAGTGGCTGCTGTCCAAGCATTGATCTCAGCTCATTCTCTCTGCATGACGCACGTGAAAATTATGTGTGACCCCCCCATCTCCAGAGTTAATGCTCTTAATAAGCTGTGCTTTCCAGCAGCATGGAAGGCAGAGTTCCATCCCAACAAAGAGCTGGCAGGAAGAAGGGAATGTGAAGTGATGAAGGTCTTGGGGAGACTTGAAAGGGAATGGGATGTAATTTCCTTTGGTGCCTGCAGAAGCATTTGATGTTCCTGCCCTCGCTTCAGCGATTCCGGAATAATCTGATCACGGCTTCTTCCCCTGGAGGTGCTCGCAGAGGTGTTCCTGAGGTCTCAGCTGGCTTGGGATTTTCTGAAGCCCCAAAACAATCGGGTAAAGTCCAAGTGAGCAGTTTTCATGTTCTGAGAGGGGTAAAATTGGATGGCAAGTTTGTCTCAACTCTTAGTAAATGAATACTGGTGGTTTTAACCCAGGTTCTCACTGATCGATTAAAAGAAAGAAGCAGCAAAGGGTGAATTTCACCCCTACACTGAGGATCTGCACAAGTCCTGCCTGGATTGAAAGCAAAAGGAGCGTTGTATGGGAAGCACTTGGCGGAGTTCAGGAAAAATCCAGGCGTGAATCATTTCTCTGCCTCTGCCTTGTCCTAAAGCGCACCTTGAACCAGGTTTGGAAAGGTTCTAAAGCACCAAAGAGGGAATTTCAGGAGCAAACAAAGCCTCCTACAGCAGAGCCACGTTCAGCCACCCCTGAACCCCCGAGACTGAGCAGCTGAGGGCCAGGATCGTGCCTGGTTCTGCTCCTGCCTCTGCCCCCTCCTGCTCCCCCATCCACCCCGGCACAGCGCAGCAGCTCGGCCCCAGCACCACATCCTGTTCCCGGGAGCAAGGCACGGGATGTGGGATTGCACAGCCAACCACGGCTCTCTTGCTTCACTGTCCCCTGCCTTCCTCCTGCCTCCATTTCTTTCTCCCAAGCTCCAGCCCAAGCCATCCTGCAGGTCATTTTTCTCAGGAATACGAATAAAAGCGCACGGCTTTGTCTCTGTGTTCCAGCCCTTCGCTTCCCGTGCCTTCCTCCATCCATTCCCAGCTGCATTCCGGTGTCCCCACAACCTGCCTCTCCCTGCCAGCCCCATCCCTTCCTCTCCACTTCCAGAGTGATCCAAAACCCACTGGAGTCAACAGAACACTTTCTGTGGCCTTCCAGGGCCCTTGGACCAGCTCTTGGATAAGCTCCATTCCTCTTTAGAATCTCCTCTTCACATAAAGCTTTTCCTTGTGCTTGCCTCTGTTGTCTCACACACTCCCAAAGTGAATCATCCTCCTTTTCCTCTGCTACCGGCCCTCGATATTTTACTTTCTGGGGTTTTGGAATGATCCAATGAATGTTTGGAAAAGTTCCCTCCCTTTCATCTGCTCATTACCTGCTCCTCAGCTTAAGTGCAGCACTGGCTCTGTTTGTACTACCAGGCTTTAATATAAAGTAAATAAAATTTTTTCTCACTGAAATGATGATTGAAACTACCTCAGTGAGCACCAGCCGAGTTATTTTTGCTGTGTATTTAATCAGGTCACAGTCTGTCATCTGAGCCTGACTAATGAAACCTCATCACAAATATTTTACATCTCGGCAGCACTTTTTGCCCTGAGAAGATCACTGACATATTTGGTGTTACAAGTGTGCGGCTTCCTTCCTTCCTTCCCTTTTCTTTGAAATGTAGGGCCAAAAATCACTCACTTCATCTTCCCCCTTCGTTAGCTGCATTTTGCTTAATTATCCTGCCCCAGGGTGATGGAGACCGTGCGGCTCCAAGCACTGCAGGCTGCAGGGAGTTAACTGAAGGCATGGGACCTTGCCATGGATTTCTCAAGAGCCATGAACTTCTCGTAAGTTCTTAACTCGATTAAAGTGATTTTTGAAGGTTAATTCTCCTCAGAACACACCTGCAGCCCCATTTCTGGCCGTGGCCCCTGTTGTGTAATTGTGTGCACACGTCCGAGCTGTTTAATGTTCTCCACGGCACGAGTGACAAAGCAGATCATTGTGAATTAAGGAGCCTTTTTTTTCTTTGCAGGTGTTACTTCTGGTATTGTTTATCCTGGTCCTACGTGAGGGCTGGCTCCCTTTTCCCAAGGGATGGGGAATTCTGCCTGCTCCTACGTGGGGTTGAGCACAGTTCTCTGCTGGCTGGAATCCACCAGGGCTCTGCTGGCCATGCACGAGGGCTCCATTCGGGTGTGGGTAGGCCCAGAATCATGGAATGGCCTGGATTGGAAGGGACTTTAGAGATCATCCTGCTCCAAACCCGCTGCTGTGGGCAGGGACACCTCCCCTCATCCCAGGTGTCTCCAGCCTGGCCTTGGACACTTCCAGGGATCCAGGGGCAGCCACAGCTTCTCTGGGAATTCCATCCCAGTGCCTCCCCATCCTGAAAGGGAGGAATTTCTTCCCAACATCCCATCTAAACCTACTTTCTATCAGCTTGAAGCCATTTCCCCTTCTCCAGCCCTCCAGGGCCTTGCCAACGGTCTCTCCTCTTCCTGTAGGCCCCTACAGTTAATCATGGAAGGCCACAGTGAGGCCCCCCCAAAGCTTCTCCTCTCCAGGCTGGACAATCCCAGCTGTCCCAGCCTCTCCTCCCAGCAGAGCTGCTCCATCCTCTGCTCATCCTGGTGCCTCCTCCGGACTCTCTCCAGAGGGAGAGCACAATCCTTCCTGTGCCGGGCCCCGGGGCTGGGGCAGCTCTGCAGGTGGGGCCTCACCTGAGTGGATCCAGCCCTCGGCCTCCATGAGGTGAATCTGACCAGGCTGGACGGGGCTTGGAGCACCCTGGGACTGCCCGTGGAAGTGTCCCTGCCCATGGAATTGTCCCTGCCCATGGAAGTGTCCCTGCCCATGGAATTGTCCCTGCCCGTGGAAGTGTCCCTGCCCATGGCAGGGGTGGCACCGGCTGAGCTTTAAGGTCGCTCCAACCCAAATTACTCCACAGTTCTGCCCATCCTCTCCTTCTTTCACCCCCACATTGCCCATGGAAGATCTTGAACCTTTTTCCCCGCCTGTGGCTCTGCCTTGGTGAGGCCCCTGAGCTCCTCTCCGTTCCCTCATGGGAATTCAGGGAGAGCGGCCGAGGGCACGTGGTGGTTTTTGTCCTGGGAAACAAGAAAGGGAAGCAGAGCCCTCTTAGCTGGATAATCTGTCTCAGTCTCCAGCCCGATGGACTCTGCTCTTCCCACACACCGAGAGCAAACAGAGATCACTCCATTGAGTCATCCCGGCCTGCGCTCGAGGCAAGAACAGGAACAAAGGAGCGACTGTCCGACCTCAGCTTTTCCTGGCACTGGAACCAGTGACAAAAATCCCCCAGGGTGGACAGAGAACCGGGCAGGCTCTGCTTGGGACCAGCAGAGAGAAGGTACTTGAGGAAAACGACCCTACAGGTGCAGGTCCAGGTGTCCACATTGGGGTGGGACAGCACCTGAGCGGCCCCGGGCATTCCTCGGCATCCTCCTGCCAGGTCCTTGGAACAGCTTGTCCAGAGCAGCTGTGGCTGCCTCTTCCCTGGAAGTGTCCAAGGCCGCGCTTGGGGCAACCTGGGATAGTGGAAGGTGTTCCTGCCCATGGCAGGGGGTGGAAAAAGATGATTTTAAGGTCCCTTCCAACCAAAACATTCCAGGATTTTAAGATCAGAGGGCACTGAGCAGGTGCAAATGCAGTTAAGCCTCTCTTACGTCTCCCTCTTGTTAATTAAAAGCAGACCCCAGACTAACAGTACCCACCTCTAATGTAAAGCTTTATACCTTTAAACACTTAAACCACTTGGACAATCAGGTGAATATGAATATTTGGCCTGTTGGAGTATTCTTGTCTTAGGGATGAGGGAATTGGATACACAAATATGAATATTTTGGCCTGTTGGAGTGTTCTTGTCTTAGGGATGAGGGAATTGGATGTACAAGTGGGGAGGTTCTCTGCAGGGCCCACCCAGCCTGGTGGAACCTCCTGAACCAGAGCTTTGGGTTGTGTGGAACTGGGCTCAGGATGAGCTGCCCCCAAGAGGGGACATGGGCTCCGGCAGATGTTTCCAGCTGGGTTTGCTGGTCTGCCATTTTACTGAGCTGCTCTTTTGATGTTTTGATGAGAGCAACTCTAATGAAAGCAAAATAAATGTTGAAAAAAACATGAGGAATGTAAAACTGAGAAAGCAAAGAGAAAAAACCCAAATGGATTCTTTCTTTATTTTAATCTGCTGGTCCCTGGTTTTTTTAGGCCTGGTTGATGGGTTTGAAGGCTTGGAGTTGGCAGTCCTGAGTCCTGATCTGAACATTCCTTTTCCCAAAGAGGCTGTGCTGCCCAAAGACAGGAGGTGAGTTAAGGCAGGCATTTAATCCTGTTTTACTGGTGCAGGGCTTTGGAGAGGTCAGGACTGAGGCCTCAAAGCCTCACAGGAAGTTTGCAGTGGCATAAAGAATTGTTTTAGGTCTTCTCTGCAAGGAAGCAGCCTAAAGCCTCCACTAATGATGTTGTGTTGCTTCTGGGCACCTCAGAGAAAACTGAGGTTATAAAAGAAAAAAGAAAAAGGAAATTTAAAAGAGAAATAAAAAATAGCAAGTAGTCCTTAACTGGAATAGATGAGTAATGAGAGTAGAGCGCAGTGATTTGGCCATGGAGGGGTCAGTTCTACAGGGACAGCTCCTGGCTGTCAAACACCCACAAAAATGATCCCTCACCTTGTGATCAGAACTGTTTTCGTGTGGATCACGTTCCCGGGCCACCTCCCCATGCCCTGGGAGCAGGACAGGCCCCGGGCACCGCAGGGAGGAACAAAGGCCAAGCTCAGCCCTGTTTGCTCACTGCACGCACGGTTGTCTTCCATCAGATAAGCCCCTGGCCAGAGGATAGAATATTTCCAGCTCCAAATCAGCCAGAAAAGAAGTGAGACTGCGAGACAAACAGCAGAGCTCTCGAGTTTCATCTGTCTGAGGAATGTTCCTGCCCCATCCAGTCATATGATGGGGGCCAGGCTGCCATTCCCAGGCTCTGGGATCCTTCTGGTTCCATCCTGCTCCAGGCTGTGCCTCTTGCTGCAGGTGGATTTTCCTGCAGCAGGATTTTACCCACGAAACAGCACAAACTGGCAAAGGGGGATGAAGGAATCAGGTGCCAGGAGGAAAAGCTGCCCCTGCCCTGTCGTGGCTAGGTTGTGGCTCTGACCTGCCACGACAGGAGGTGTGGGAGTGATGCCTTGGAGAGGCTGGAATTAATGTATTTTTGATGATTTGGAGGGAGAGCTGAGCTGCTGAAACCCTCCCAGTGTTCACCAGCGGATTCATCCCTTATCCAACACCACCTGGACATTTCAGGAGGATCCTCCACCACTCGAAATTTGAGGAGGATTTTCTCCTGCCGGGCCTTTCTGTTCCATCCCACAGCCTCACATCCCTCCCCGATGCCTTGGAGAGGCTGCCCTGGAGCAGAGGCTGGGCAGAGTTCAGGATAAAGGGCAGGGATTTATGGAAAGGCCTTCCCAGGGCGCACCTTGGGCAGGGCAGGAGTCTCGCAGAGACTGCACCCAGGATGGACACAGCCACACGTTTTTGGGACAGATAGAAGTTCTGTCCATTTGCAATCAGAGGTTCATTGTGCAATTCCAGCTTCAGGCAGGGCAGTCCCATTCTCTCAGTTTGCTCCCCCCAACTCACTTTTGTTTCCATTTCTCGGGGCCTGAGGCAGTGAGGCGTCCTTGATTCCCAGGCCTGGAGAGGAATTGTTGTGTCTGACCAAAATGGGAAAAGCAGTTGCTCACACTCTGTGTGGAGCTCAGAGTTACACACTAAAGAACTGCAGGATTACAGACAGATGAAAATATAAAAGCTAAAATCCTAAGGCGTCAGGAGGGCTACAGGTGACAGGAGCCAGCCCTTGGGGGACACTTTGGGGGCTGGGGACGGGCAGGTGGCAAAATCCTGTGGTGCCTCTCCACAGCCACATCTCCAGAGAGGAGCAGGAGGTCATTCCATTGGCCTGCCCTGGCAGCGAATCCAAAGTTTTCCTCCTTGCCTTTATTTTGCTTTCTAAGCTGGAACGAAGCCAGGATTTAATGGCTGTCATTCAGCCAAAACATATTTACCAGCTTTTCCTGCCTTTCCCGGTGACTTTTGGCCCGTTGGAGTATTTTAATTGGAGGCAAAGCAAAGACTGCTTTAAAATGCTGTGGGTACGGAAGCAGTTTTTAACCAGCCTGTCCAAAGAGTGCCTGTGCCGAGAGCCAGCGCAAGTGCGCACAGGGACATTCCAAAGAAAATCTCCTTCCCAATTATTACCTGCAGAAGGCAAAATCCGGAAAATTAAATGGAATAAAACAAACTTCCAAAAGCATTTAATGGAATTTGGTCAGTTTTACAGAATGCCACATTCATGAGCTGGCTGCTTTTGAGCTGAAAATCCATTTCTTCCTGTTATTTTTGCTGTTTTAATTGGAGAAAACAATGAAAACTATTTTTACGGGGCAGAGTTAATGAAGGATTTCATAGAGGAGGCAGCACACAGCAGGGATTTCACTCCAGCTTCGCACATCTCAGCAGCACTGCAGTAGATGTTCCACGTGCTCCGTGGCAGGAATTCCAAGGTCAGTGGCTCGTGCTGTCGTGATCTTTCTTTGTTTTATTCCAGCTCGTGGCTGTGGCTTTGTAAAGCCCCCACTCTCCCTCAGCTCGTTTGTTTGAGGTTCTGGCAGCACCGGCAGCAGCTGGAAAGATTCCCAAATCCCTGCTCAGGGTGAAGGTGCTGTCAGCAATCACTTGGCTTGGCAAACAGTGGCAGAGATCTTGGGGTGTTTGCTAATCCTGGTCAAACACAGCCATAAAAGCATTGATAAAACGAGAGAGAAAACCTCAGGAATTCCTTTCCCGCTGCTTCCCATCCAAAGCGAGATTGGCTTTGAACTTGCTCTGAAGGAGGAACGGCAGAGGCTCTCCTGGATTTGGAACTTTGAATTAAATCAAAAAGGTTGGAAAAGACCTCCAAGATCATCAAATCCAACCTTCAGCCAAATCCCGCCATTCCTGTGAACTTTGCTCGGGTTTTGGACGCTTTTTAGACAAAAAGTTCCCTTGGTGCCACCAACGCTTGACACCACTGTCCCTAATCGGAGCCATTTAATGATTTGGAACTTTGAATTACATCAAAAAGGTTGGCAAAGACCTCCACGATCATCAAATCCAACCTTCAGCCATATCCCGCCATTCCTGTGAACGTTGCTTGGGTTTTGGACGCTTTTCGCACAAAAAGTTCCATTGGTGCCACCAGTGCTTGGCACCATTGTCCCTAATCGGAGCCATTTAATGGTTTGGAATTTTGAATTAAATCAAAAAGGTTGGAAAAGACCTCCAAGATCATCAAATCCAACCTTCAGCCATATCCCGCCATTCCTGTGAACTTTGCTCGGGTTTTGGACGCTTTTTAGACAAAAAGTTCCCTTGGGGCCACCAACGCTTGACACCACGGTCCCTAATCGGAGCCATTTAATGGTTTGGAATTTTGAATTAAATCAAAAAGGTTGGAAAAGACCTCCAAGATCATCAAATCCAACCTTCAGCCAAATCCCGCCATTCCTGTGAACGTTGCTTGGGTTTTGGACTCTTGTTGGACAAAAAGTTCCCTTGGTGCCACCAAAGCTTGGCACCACTGTCCCTAATCAGAGCCATTTAACGGTTTCCTGCTGCCAAGGATGAATTTTTCACATCCACAAAGCACATTTTTCACATCCAGCCTATGAACGGGTCCTGTTGGCACTGCCACCCTCAGGGGTGGGATTATGGAGAACCTTCCAGAAGAAGGGTGGAGCCAGGGGGGGATCAGGCTCTTTTCCAGGGAACAGTGCCAGATGAGAGGAAACGGCCTCGAGTTGCCCCAGGGGAGGCTTGGATGGGATATTAGGGAAAATTGCTTCATGGAAGGGGTTGGAAAGCCCTGGAATGGGTGGTGGAGTCTTCATCCCTGGAAAAGTCCCAAAAGTGCGTGGATGTGGCACTGGGGGATGTGGGGCTGGACTTGATCTTAAAGGTCTTTCCCAGCCTCAACAGCTCCATGATTCAATGGGCTTCGTACAGAAAGACAGAAAGAAACATCAAAACGAACCAGAGAAATACCAAAACAAACCAAAGAAACTTCAAAACAACCCCAAAAAAACCCCTGAAATTCTGCTGTGAACTTGAACCTGTGGCTCCTTACCTGAGTCTTCGTTTCGTTGGAATCCAGAGCCAACATTTGGAGCCTTCCTGGTGTGTCTGTGTTGATAAGAGAGGAGGAGAACGGCCGGAGAGGATTAAACTCCTGAGCAAATACCCCGGGCAATCTCTGCCTTTGTGCCTGTGGCCATTCTGGGTTAAACATTTCCAAGCTCCTTTCTTAAAATAAGTCAGGGAGAGATATCTGAGCTCGGATCTGATTCCCAGCAAAATCAACGTGGTTTTTCTCTCTTGTTTTCAACCATAAAAATGTGAGAAGGGCACAGTAACCTTGGAAGCTTTGTAAGTTACAAATCTGAAGCCAGATTTTTAATTTTTTTAAAGTTTCATAAAACTTTGGGCAAATATTTTTAAAAAAAAAGTTGTTTTCTTCTGAGCATCTTGGCTTGGGGCAGTTCTGGGCTAAAAGGTGCCAGAATGCTCCAAGAAAAGCTGATTTTGCAGTATTTCCACATTTACTGGTTCCATGAAGTGATAAAACAGAATTAATGAGAAAAAAATATTAAGGAATAAGATGTTTGGAGATGCAGTTGCCTGATTTTCCTGTGAAATGAACCCTGTAACTTTTAAGGATTCTCGTCAGCTATAGAACATGAAAAAAAATGAATAAAAATTTTATATGGTTTATTCATATTAAAGGCAACCAATTTCATGAAAGATTCCGGGATGAGTCCAGTAAGGACATGAATGAAAGTGGAAAAATATCAGAGGAAATTCAGTTTTCTTGAATTGCAGTGGATTCTTACTCTCTAATATATAAATAACTCCTAGGACTTTATTCTCTAGTATAGGCTTTGATTTACTTTGCACTTAATATTTATATTGCGTTTAATTTTTTATGTATTTTTAAAATTTTTATTGCATTTCAAAAGCAGAAAAAACCCCACTTTTTAAATTTTCTGAGTATGAAATTCCACTGCATGTGATGAAGCAGTGCCAGCAAAAGTTCCTCTGTGTGTTTAACCATTGTGGCCATCACCATTCAGGAGAATTTGCAATCACGGGCAGGGATTTGTTACGGCAGTTCCTTGGAAACCGGGATGTGGCCCTGGGATCCTTCAAGGGAATCGCTGTGGCTGAGCTAGGAGTGGACCTTGGCACCAGGAAATGGATTTTGGATATGCTGGAGTAGGAGCTGGATCTGGGTCAGCCTCTGAGGAGGGGCCGGGATGGAACTGAAGTGGGAAGGGCCAAGGGATGGTGGAACAGATGGATCTCCTGGGTGCTTTTTATCCATATTTGGAAAAACTGATGGGATTTTTAAGTCCCCAACTGCCACTTCTCTCTGTCACAGCCGGATGTGTCATTCCCAAACACAGAGTTCTCTAAAATCTCTCGTTCCTCCTCTTTGGAGGTGTTTTAGTCACTGCTGGGAGGAGGAGCTCGGCGTCGCAGAGCCACCAAGGCTGGAGAAGACCTCCAGGGTCATCCAGTCCAACCTCTGCCCAAATCCCTGTTCCAAAGTCCCACATCTGCTCATTATTCCAACGCCTCCGGGGATGGTGACTCCAGCACTGCCCCAGACCAGGCTGAACTCCTCAGTGAAGAGACTTTTCCTAATATCCAGCCTGAACCTCCCCTGGCACAGCTGGAGGCTGCTTCTCCTTGTCCCATCGTCTCCTAGAAGAGCCTGGGCCACCCCCCAGCACAAAATCTGGTTGCAGAAAGCAGCCTGGATCAATCCAGAGCTCTCGGGACATTCCTGCTTCCAAGGAATGGTGAATTAACCTGAATTAAGGGTGGATTTCTCTGTTGTTATTCCCTGAGCAGCAGGGACACAGAGGGGGAAGAGCCCAGGGATAAACATCTCCCTTTAACCTCACAAAAGGAGCTTTTTGTTGGTGTCACGTCATGTTCTGAGTAATCTCCTGCCCTGGCACCCCACCTTTATCCTGAGGAAAGGAAAAGCCTCTCCTTGGAAGAACGGGAGCTCCAGTGAACAATGCCAAGCGCTGTCTGTGCCCAGCATCTCTGCTAAGAGCTGGAAAATTCCAACAAAAGCTTTTGTGTGAGGGGTGTGAGAAAACTCCGCGCTCCTGGTGACGTCTGGAGAGTGAACCCGTGGCAGTTTATCCCGTAAACACAGCAGGAACATCCCTGCAGTGACATCGGCTGCTCCTCATCCCTTGAGCGGAGTAGGGCAGCAGTGTCATGGAATCCTGGAATGGTTTGGGCTGGAAGGGACGTACCTGCAGTGACATCGGCTGCTCCATGTCCCTGTTAGCTGATTAGGGTGGAAATGTCACGCAATCCTGGAATGGTTCGGGCTGGGACATCCCTGCAGAGACATCGGCTGCTCCTCATCCCTTTAGCTGAGTAGGGCAGCAGTGTCATGGAATCCTGGAATGGTTTGGGCTGGAAGGGACATCCCTGCAGTGACATCGGCTGCTCCATGTCCCTTTTAGCTGATNGGTGGAAATGGAATCCTGGAATGGTTCGGGCTGGAAGGGACATCCCTGCAGTGACATCGGCTGCTCCTTGTCCCTTTAGCTGAGTAGGGCAGCAGTGTCATGGAATCCTGGAATGGTTTGGGCTGGGACATCCCTGCAGTGACATCCGCTGCTCCTTGTCCCTTTCAGCTGATTAGGGTGGAAATGTCACAGAATCCTGGAATGGTTCGGGCTGGAAGGGACCTTAAATCCCATCCAGGGCCACCCCTGCCTGGGTGGGGACACCTCCCGCTGGCCCAGGTTGATCCAAACTCCAGCCTTGCCTAAACATCACCTCAGGTTAGGGCAGGTTTGGCACTATTGATCATTTTCCCTCGTTTTCCACCTCATGCAGCTGGATCTGACATTCCAGGGAATGCCGCAGCCCTCGGAGACCTGCCAGGCCATCCCTGCCCACCAGCACACCCTGCACCAGCAGCCACCAGTCACACCAGCGCCTGTCCTGGGCCGTGGAGCTCACCAGACCTAGAAACCTCCTTTGCCCCGTCGGCTTTCCCTGACAAAAACCCCTTGGAACGGCAGCCAGCCTCTGATGGGAGGGGAAATCCGGAGCCAGGTCACTCCGAGAAGTGCCAAGATAACGACTTATCCAAACAGCTCTGTTTGTCCTGCAATTTATCCAGCAAATTGCCCCGGCTGAATGAAATTTGATGGGAAACGATCCCGGGCATGGAGCACAGCTCGCAGCGTGTCCCCAGCTGCCACGTGTGCCCCTGTGTGAACCAGAGCAAACCTGAGCCTCGGGAGGTGTTATTTGGAATATCTGAAATTTATTCAGCACAGCTCAGAAGATCAGCGCTGAGAGCAAAGTGCCGCGGCAGCGGCGTTGGCCAAAAATTTGGGCCACGAGTTCTCTGCCAGCTCGTTGTTATTTCCACTCATTAGTTTCACTGGATTCATAATTCCCTGAAAAAGTTTTGTCAGGAAATAGCGAGGTCGTGGAGACAATATCTGTCATTCTTTTTGTTAAAATCTTAAACTTTAACCCCCACTTCTGTGCCCTTTTCAAAACTCAACCTCGGAATTTTGTCCTTCCAAAACTTTAGGGAATGGGTGGAATTATTGTAGGGGATGAAGCATTAAGGAACTTTGTGTTCCATCCGGTGTCCTGTGCTCCTGCCTCGTCCGCACAACTCCTGCCCAGGGGCACACCTGCCCAGATGGCAACAGTAGGTCCCTAAAAATCCATTTTTGGGGGGCTGGGATGCATTTCCTGAATGTTTCCTTCCCACTGCTTGCTCCCACACACGGCGGCGACACGCCAAGGCGCCTTCCCTCTGTTCCTCACTCACACTCTGCTCTGTTTCTCACATAAACCGAGCTTTTCCCACCACTCTGTGAGAGGAAAAACCTGAATTACAACCATTTTTGCCCTGCCCGTGCACTGGTGCCACCCTGGCGCAGAGCTGGGGTGCCAGGGAGCTTTGGGGACACGCAGAGGGACGCACGCCGTGCTTGGAGGTGCTCAGGAGCGAGAACGGCTGCGCACAGAGAAGGGGTTCATCGTTTTCAACCAGAAAGCTCTCATTTCTAGGGCAAAAATAGAATAAATAGCGTTTTTCCTCTGATCAGGAATGAGTATTTAATCCCTTGTCCTGTGATAATTTTTTGAGAGCATTTCTGAATTTCTCCCTCACCGGTCCGTGCTTTTCATCGAAGAACAACCGGCTGAGGATCAAACTCCGTGTTTTACCCAGGAGACTCCAAATGTGAGGCTTTGTTACCAGGCTGCAGCTTTTAAAGATATTTAAAGCAGTTTTGAAGACGTTCAGATTTTCCCTGTGACACCAGAACGCTCACGCCGAGCTGCCTCAATTAGCAGCTTAGTAAATGATTAATTGCATCAGGCTGGCCAGGCCGTTTTAAAAGTGCATAAATATTTATAAATCTGCTTTACGAAGTGAGGAACAGAAGAGCCAAGCAAGAACAGAGCTATAGGGATGGGCTGCGGTGGGGATAACGTTGGGATTGGTGCTGAATTCCAGGGGCAGGTCCCGGGGGGGATTTGGGAGTGAGGATCAGCAGGGATCACTCGCCAGGTTCCCTGGGAATACAGAGCCTAAAAGCTGAGTGCAGGCCAGGTTTTACTGAGCTGGGGGAGGAATTAGGAGCGGTTTAGAGGCCGCATCATCCTTCTCTTTCCCCAAAGTGACAGAGGCATTTCAACCTTCTCAGCGCATCATGCTATTAAAAATTTAGAAATTAATGTAATGTGGGGATTTCAGTGCTGCTGAAGCGCTTCGGAGAGGTTTTGCAAAACCAAAATTTACCCTTGCAAATGTTTTGAACAGTGCTCCAGGCTCCGACTTCCCTTTCACACAGGGCTTGGTTCACCATGTACCAGGACGAGGTAAAACAGAGGGGAAGCGGAGGGGGAGAGGCTGAAGGGATCACAGAGAGCGAGCAAAGCCGGGCTCCCACTCTCCACAGCTCCGAACACTTTTAAAAAGTCCTTAAGATAAGGGTTGATTGCTGCCCGGGCTGCGGGGCTGAGCTGTGCCAGGTTTCGCGTCGCTGACTAATTCCCCTCGCTGGTTACAAGCCACCGACTCCACATTTGCGTCATCAAAGGCGCTGAGTCCAAATGAAGGCAGTGGAATCGTGGCTGAAACATTCCCTGGAAGACCTGGTGCAAGAAGAAGGCTCCAACAGCTCTCTGCTGTACTTCCCTGCTCACATTCCCACACCCCCAGGGTCAAACCCAGCCCCAGTCCGGGGCCCTGGGCAGGATTATCCACGGTGAGAGGAGAACAAGGGGCACCTGTGTGCCCGTGGCATCTCCGTGTTCCTCTTCAGTGCTGACAAGGAATTGGGCTTGAATAGCTCCTTTAATTCCCTTTGAAGTCAGCAGTTATTATGGCAAGAAGAATCTTGTTTGCTTTTCCCCTCCCTGCATCTTGGGCAATTGTCTCTGGTTTCCTCATTTTGGGTGTCTGAGAACGCTGCCCGTTTTCCTGGGGGGGGAGGAAAGAGGTACAGGACATTTAATTCTCTTTTTTTGTCATCCTCCTGCCCTTCAGGAAGAAATTCTGCTGCTGACAACTCATCTGTGCTGCTCCTGATGCAGGAGATCCCATTGCTGTTGTTTGCCAGCGTCTCTGTGCTCAATTTTATCTGTAATTTTCAACAGGTGCCAGGTTTTTAACCCTCGATTCATGTTTTTCCTTTCAGAAAAGCAGATTTCATGCACATCTCACTCTTAAATATTGTGACTTTTCTGACAGCAAACTCCAGGAGTGTTAGGTACTGCAAGGATGAGAACAAAAGTTATAGTGCTCCATCATGTCCATAATTCTCAGCAGATGCCCGGTTTTTAACCCTTGATTAATATTTTTTGTGGCACTTTCAGAAAAGCGGATTTCATGCACATCTCACTCTTAAATATCGCAAATTTTCTGACACCAAACTCTAGGAATGTTAGGAACTGCAAGGTTTAGAGAACAAAAGTAATTGTGCTCCGTCGTGTCCATAATTCTCAGCAGATGCCNGTGTTAGGTATTGCAAGGATGAGAACAAAAGTTATAGTGCTCCATCATGTCCATAATTCTCAGCAGATGCCCGGTTTTTAACCCTTGATTAATATTTTTTGTGGCACTTTCAGAAAAGCGGATTTCATGCACATCTCACTCTTAAATACCGCGAATTTTCTGACACCAAACCCATTGCGAGGCTGAGAGAACAAAACAGGAACACGGAGAAATGACTGCTAAAAATAGAACAGTCGGGAGAAAGGAAGGATGTGGGAGGAAAGGAGATGAAAGAGAGATTATTTCAAAGCTTTGGGTAAGGCTTTGAGAAGGAGCTGTAAAAAGCAGAAGGTGACGGCTCCTGCTCGGGATGAGTGGCTCCGGGGGAGATTTGTGCCCGAAGGTTGGGAGAGAAGGGGATGAGTTCTGGCAGAAAAAAACCACGGAGCCACCGAGGCTCGCGGGTGCTCCGTCCCCGGGCTGGGACAGCTGTCGGGAGCTGAGCGGGGACAGCGGATGGATGGCACAGGATGGCACAGGATGGCACAGGAGCCGCTTCCCAACTTCCCGGGTGCTCCCGGTTTCACGTTACCTGCGGATGCTGAAATGCTGTGAGCAGGGAAATTTTCCCTTCTTGCATTCATTCTGTGAGAACTTTTCCTTTGCTGTGTAAGCTGTGTAAACAATAGATAGGGTTTTTGTAAATAGCATTCATATCTGGTATCTTCTAACCTCGTGTACATTATATTAGGAAAAAACATTTCTAAGGGGGTGTCTGAGACTTTGACTAAGCACCCCAGGAGAAGTGTGAGCACCGTTCAATTGCTTTATGGAACTAGAATATAGAAATGGGATTGTAAATTTAATAAAGAATTCATTCCTCGCTCTGACTCCTGCCTTGCTGCATCTCTGAACCCCTGCTCGGAAGCCCACAGTTGCCCAGGGGGATTCAAACCCCCCTGGCAAGGTCGCTCCTCGTTAGGATATTCAGGCACGGAGGGAGGGATTCATCGGCTGAGGGCAAAGTTTGGGTCATTTCATAAAAGCGTAAAACTTAAGCAGAGGAAGTTAAATTTCCAAGCTTAAATGGTTTTGTGGAGAGTGGGGTTTACCTTAAAGCATAAAATCTTGGATTCCTGGAATGGTTTGGGTTGGAAGGAACCCTGAACCCATCCCATTCCCACCCCAGCCATGGGCAGGGACACCTCCCACTATCCCGGGGTGCTCCAAGCCCCATCCAGCCTGGCCTTGGGCACCGCCAGGGATCCAGGGGCAGCCACAGCTGCTCTGGGAAAGCTGTGCCAGGGCCCCATAAATCAGAGATAAATGGGAGTGCGGGTCAGAGATCAGGATCCAGCCCTAATTGCGGTGTAACGGTGTGTCCTGAATCCTCATTGGAGACGTCGCTGTCATTCCAGCTCTTACTCAATTTTTATTACCTGGTGATTAGAGCGAGACAGGAACTGCTGGTTACTGATAATCCCATGTTCCAGAAACCCTCCCTGCAACAGTTGTTGGGCTAAGTTTGGCAAACGAGTGGAAATCGCATTTAAAATTAAATTATTCATCAGTTGTATTCATCAGCTGCCTCAGGGAACGGGGGATATTGGAGCAGAGGAAATCCCCTTTGAGCAATTAGTGTGTGATTACAGTACAAGCCCCTTGAAGGCCCTTTCCAACCTAAATAATTCCATTTTTCCATGTTAGTGCTCAGGTTTTTTGGTAGGGTGGGACAGGTGATGTGGTTGGAAGGTGAGAATTGGAGCTTGTCACTTTAGAGGTGGCTCAAAAATACCATTTTTTGTATGTTCATCTCTGTGGAAAGGGATCTGACGGGGTGCAGGCTGCCCTCACCGTAAGGTCTGATTTTGATATTGTATGGATTAATGAATGAGGGTATGGATCAATTAATGAGGGTATGGATTAATGAATGAGTGTATGGATTAATGAATGAGGGTATGGATCAATTAATGAGGGTATGGATTAATTAATGAGAGTATGGATTAATTAATGAGGGGTGGCACCTTCCAGCAGCCCTGGAAGAACAGGAAAAGCAGCGAGGTGAAACCTCCTCTCTCCACTGTCCCTTGAATGTGGGAAAGGTGGCTCGGGGGGGGCAGGGCACAACTGTGTCCCCTCGGTGTCCCCGTGCCAGGAACCTGTCCCTGTGCCAGGAACCTGTCCCGGCGTTGTCCCCACGTTGTCCCTGTGCCGAGCACCTGTCCCGCCATTGTCCCTGTGCTGAGTACCTGTCCCACCCTTGTCCCCTTGTTGTCCTCATGCCGGGTCCCGGCATTGTCCCCTCCTTGTCCCCATGCCAGGTACCTGTCCCTCCGTTGTCCCTCCTTTGTCCCTGTGCTGGGTACCTGTCCCAGCACTGTTCCCAGGTTGTCCCCATGCCAGGTACCTGTCCCGCCGTTGTCCCCCCCTTGTCCCCGTGCCGGGTACCTGTCCCGGCGTTGTCCCCACGTTGTCCCTGTGCCGAGCACCTGTCCCGCCATTGTCCCTGTGCTGAGTACCTGTCCCACCCTTGTCCCCTTGTTGTCCTCATGCCAGATACCTGTCCCGCCATTGTCCTTCCTTTGTCCCTGGGCCGAGGACCTGTCCCAGCACTGTCCCCCGGTTGTCCCCATGCCAGGTACCTGTCCCGCCGTTGTCCCCCCATTGTCCCTGTGCCGGGGACCTGTCCCGCCGTTGTCCCCCCATTGTCCCTGTGCCAGGGACCTGTCCCGCCGTTGTCCTTTTTTTTACTGTTACGTCGACCCCCGAGACCTCCCCGCTCCCCCTTCACGCCGCTCTTCCGATCTTGTCCCGCCGTTGTCCCCTCCTTGTCCCTGTGCGGGGTACCTGTCCCGGTGTTGTCTCCTCATTGTCCCTGTGCCAGATACCTGTCCCAGCACTGTCCCCCCATTGTCCCCATGCCAGGTACCTGTCCCTCCGTTGTCCCTCCTATGTCCCTGTGCCGGGGACCTGTCCCACTGTTGTCCCCAGGTTGTCCCCGTGCCAGGTCCCTGTCCCAGCACTGTCCCCCCCTTGTCCCCGTGCCAGGTCCGTGTCCCAGCCCTGTCCCCCCATTGTCCCCCTGCCGGGCACCTGTCCCACCGCTGTCCCCCCGTTGCCCCCGCGCCAGGTACGTGTCCCACCGCTGCCCCCCCATTGTCCCCATGCCAGCTACCTGTCCCAGCACTGTCCCCGCATTGTCCCCGTGCCAGGTACGTGTCCCGGCGTTGTCCCCACGTTGTCCCCGTGCCAGGTACGTGTCCCGGCGTTGTCCCCACGTTGTCCCCGTGCCAGGTACGTGTCCCGGCGTTGTCCCCACGTTGTCCCCGTGCCAGGTACGTGTCCCGGCGTTGTCCCCACGTTGTCCCCGTGCCAGGTACGTGTCCCGGCGTTGTCCCCACGTTGTCCCCGTGCCAGGTACGTGTCCCGGCGTTGTCCCCACGTTGTCCCCGTGCCAGGTACGTGTCCCGCCGTTGTCCCCAGGTTGTCCCCGTGCCAGGTCCCTGTCGCGGCTCTCGCAGGGATGGAATTCCCGCTCGGAGCTGT
Organism: Callaeas wilsoni; assembly: GCA_013398955.1. Taxonomy (NCBI): domain Eukaryota; kingdom Metazoa; phylum Chordata; class Aves; order Passeriformes; family Callaeidae; genus Callaeas; species Callaeas wilsoni. The sequence continues at coordinate 31,654 of VWPU01002359.1, forward strand.
GCGCTGTGCGTTGCTGCCATCCAGAGCCCGCTCAGGTGAGCTGCACTCGGGGATGTTCCTCTGCTGCTTCCACACCTGCCAGGTAAAGGCAGCGAATTACAAATGCCATAAATAAGGAATGAGGTCCCAAAATAGCTTCAGTTCCCAGCCGGAACTGGAGCTGCCTCTGCCACAACTGGAGCAGGAATGGTTTCATTTTGTGTTTTCTCTGTTCTCGCCTGCCCCAGTCTGGCTTCAGTGAGGGGAACGTGATCTCTTCACAGAGAACGGCAGGAGACCCCCGCTCATGGATTTGCATTTTTATTACCTTATTAATTAATGTCTCAGTTGTTCTGCATGAATAGCGGGATTGATTCTGGCTGCTGGTTGTTGAAGTGGTGTCGGAAGGGAAGGGAAGCACAGATTCACTGCTGGTGTCATTCCACGAAACTTCTGTGCCTTGGTCCGTTCCTGCACATCCCCTGGTCCTCTCAATGCCACGTGCACCTTCCTGTGGCATTCCTGGTAATCCTGGAGCTCGGAACAGCCTCTGCTGGCCCAGCGAGCCCCAGATTCTGCCACGGGAGGGTGGATTCAGGATTAGCTGCTGGTCCTGCCTTGTCTAATCAACGTTTTGGGAATTCACAACTCCAGAGCCCACAGGAGGGAGCCAAATGCTTTGTTCTCGAGAAAGAAGAAAATCGCCTTTGTGTTCAGTGTCTTGGTCAGATATTCGGAGGTGAGAAGGAGGAAGAAACGATGGCAACATTTAAATACATCAATGGAGCTTCATATACTTGATAATAATTGGGAATTCAGACTCATCCTGGAGATTCCCTGAAAGAATCCCGGGACAAAAGATCATCCTGAGATATTTTATACAATCGCCTCATGGAACCATGGAAAGCCAGAATGGTTTGGGTTGGAAGGGACCTTAAACCCATCCAGTGCCACCCCTGCCACGGGCAGGGACACCTCCGGCTGGCCCAGGTGGAGACAGGAGGGCTGTGCCAGAGGCAGGGAAAGCAGCCTGGGATCTGGGAGCCTCCTCCTGTGCCTTGTTTTTATGTTTTCCCTCTAAACAAAGCTTCGGTTTGGTTTGTGGCTGTTGCTGGACAGGAAAAGTACAAAGCAAGGAAAGCTTTCAACAGGCTAAAAATAAACTCTGTTATTGCCATATTTTATGAATATTTCACAGAAGGATGGGATTTCTTCATCTTCAGCTTCGCTGGAAACACCGGGGACAACTTTTCCATATTAAAAGAACTCCATCTTTTTTTTTTTTTTTCTTTTTTTCTTTTTTTTTTCTTTTTTTTGGTATTTGTTGGATTCCGTGAGTTTTTGAGCTGCTTGCTGACATCTGACATTGCTTCGGGATCACGACTGGACAAGTGCTTGGGCACGCATTTGCCTTTGCTTTGGGATGGAGGGACCTTTCCCAGCTCGAAAGCCGATCCCTTTTATCTGCATCCCGAAGTGATAACACCGAGGGACAATCCATCCATCCGCCCCCAGCCAGGACAACCACAAGGAATGACCTGTTCCTGTTTGCTGTCACCACTGAAGAGGTGGTTGGTGCTGGAAGTTGGCAAATCTCATCCTTCCCTTCCTAAGGGAATATTTATAGCATCCCGTCTCCCTGAGTAATGCCGGCAGGATTTAATTCCAAATCCATATTTCCTGAAGATGGATGGAAAATGGGATTGTACCTCTCACGGATGGTGCTGGAGAACAGCAAAACGCATCCCAGCTCCTCCAGGAACACGGCACATCCACGGGATGCTGGAGAGACAAAACAAAGGGTGTTTCATCCATTTGATCAGTGATAATGAACTCATTTGGGACAGCCAAAGTACCCCCACACGCAAAAATGCACCAGAACAAACAACGAGGGAATATTCTGTACATAATTCAGAACAGCCACGGGATGGAAAAGAAAATAGACGTGTCCTGGGCAATGTTTTTTCATATGTGCAAGGAATACATTCCTTTCCCCTGTGCTGGAGTTATGAATTTGTCAGGGTTCACGTTTTTCCTCTTATTATTTCTCATCCTTAAAGGTCATCGGGCTCCAAAAGCACGGCCTGCCTGCGTCTGTGCTCTAATCCAGCAAACCCTGCGTGGCCAAGGACTCAATCCCCGCTGAACGAGGCCAGACGAACCCTCCTGCTCTGCCCTCGGGTTCTGGGGTGAGTGGCAGGATGGATTCTGGGAACACAGGGCCAGGATTTCATGGAATACGAGGCACCGTTCATGGCAGATCATGGGATATCCTGAGCTGGAAGGGACCTCTGGGATCACTGATCCAGCCCCTGGTCCTGCACAGACACCCCAAAATCCCACCCTGGGCATCCCTGGCAGTGCTGTCCAAATGCTCCTGGAGCTCTGGCAGCCTCGGGGCCGAGACCATTCCCTGGGGAGCCTGGGCAGCGCCCAGCACCTCTGGGGGCAGAACCTTTCCCTGATCTCCAACCGTGCCCGGGTAGCCAACGTTTCCTGATATCCAGCCTGTCCTGATATCCAAGCTTCCCCTGATATCCAGCCTTCCCCTGATATCCAACCTTTCCTGATATCCAGCCTGTCCTGATATCCAATCTTCCCCTGATATCCAGCCTTTCCCTGATATCCAGCCTTCCCCTGCTATCCAACCTTTCCTGATATCCAGCCTGTCCTGATATCCACTCCTCCCCTGATATCCAGCCTTTCCCTGATATCCAGCCTTCCCCTGCTATCCAACCTTTCCTGATATCCAGCCTGTCCTGATATCCACTCCTCCCCTGATATCCAGCCTTTCCCTGATATCCAGCCTTCCCCTGCTATCCAACCTTTCCTGATATCCAGCCTGTCCTGATATCCACTCCTCCCCTGATATCCAGCCTTTCCCTGATATCCAGCCTTCCCCTGCTATCCAACCTTTCCTGATATCCAACCTTCCCCTGATCTCCAACCTTCCCCTGATCTCCAACCTTTCCTGATATCCAATTTTTCCCTGATATCCAGCCCTTCCCTGATATCCAGCCTGACCGTCCCTGGCACAGCTCCACACCCAGGAGTTCACGGTGACCCTTGGCCTCACCCACAAACCAGCAGGGACTGGAGCCCCGGGGAAAAGGGAGCTGTGTGAAAGCCAGGCCTCGCTGCTGGCCCGGGAAAAGCCCTGGATTAACCAGCTTTTACCAAAACAGTGGTGGCCAAGGGTGATTTGCTGTAGATGAGGTTCCTTTGCTGAGATCAAAATAGATTCCAGGCTGCAAGGCGCCATCCTTGCCCCAAATGCCCCCAAATCCCGCAGACCCAGCTAGGTGAGGTCACATAGGTGGTGGCTTTGCCTTGGAGCTCCATCTCCACTCTTTGTATTCCACTCTGACACCAGCACTCTTCCACTGATTTACTTGTTTTAACATTCCCAGTGGACATTAAGACAATTTTTAGGAAAATGTGGGTGCTTTGGGGATCTCCATGAAGGCCAGACCTCCCAGCTTGCTCCAGTCCCCTGCGCCGCTCCTGTTTGAGGCCTTGACCTGGAGTAAACCCTCTTTACCAAACCTTTTGTGAGCCCCAAAGTCCTCCCCTCTGTCTGGGTGGGAGGAAAAGGGTGGTTAAAAGCTCTGCACAGTTTGGTTGTACTTTTTTCCTAAATACAACCCGTTTATTTTGCTTTCAGGCCGCTCCTCCCTGCTGGAAGCTGTTCTGTGCTGAGGGTGACACCAGGTGAGGTTGGTCTGCAGGTGAGGTGAGGTTGGTCTGCAGGTGAGGTTGGTCTGCAGGTGAGGTGAGGTTGGGCTGCAGGTGAGGTTGGTCTGCAGATGAGGTTGGTCTGCAGGTGAGGCTGGTCTGCAGGTGAGGTTGGTCTGCAGGTGAGGTGAGGTTGGTCTGCAGGTGAGGTTGGTCTGCAGGTG